>CAUYQV010009476.1:0-10001 GCA_963574575.1 Galagoides demidoff
GGGCCTGAGAGGCCAAGGTCAGCCACACAGAAGGACAATCAGGCCTGACAGGCCAAGTTCGGCCAACGTTGTTTGAGTGACTATTGGACAACCAGGTGGAAAGGTTTTCAGGGAGTTGAAAATATGGGCTGGAACTCAGAAATACTCAGCACCTTCTTTATAGGTACAGATAATTCTGCTTTTCAGTCTCTTATTCTGGCCATATCTTGAGGGAACCCTGGGAGGTTAGGCAGGGCTGAGGAGGAAAAGGTTTGGAGGTATTAAAGGAGCCACAGGCGCGGAGGGTCACTGAGAGAGGAGTGTGCTCTCTCAAAGTTCCCCCCCGCCCCCGACTTCCTCCAGAGCCCCTTAACTCCTGACGGGCCAGACTTTCAAAACTACTCTATAAAGGGGCCCCTTAGGGGTATTCATAGCAGCTTTGGCAGCTGTGAGCAGTCACTACAGTTATCTCTGGGAGATGACCTGTGAGCGGTCACTACAGTTATCTTGGAGAAGGAACAGGAGGATTTTTTTCTCCATTTAGACTACTCTTTAGAATTTCTTCAATTAAAAAAAATCACTTCATAAAAGTATGCTACATCTTCCTGTTAATATTGTGGCCCAAGGAGAAATATCTAGGGTCATTACTTTTTTCATATTACATTTCTCTTCCATTCTATTGCCTTTGCCCTGCTCACTACTGAGCCCTCCCCTAACTCACCTTTGAACCCTCTAAGAAGCCCCCAAGCAAAGATGACTGCCTGGCACTTAGTGGCTGTGGACATGACACTGTTCAAGGAACCATGAGCCACTGTGTGTGTGCGTGGGGGGGGGGTCCCCTCTTGCACATCCTCTGTATATTTTGCAAAGCTTGGAACTGGAGATAAGCCATGACCATTTTATACATGTGTAAACTGAAGGGGCGTTGGTGTGTACCCGGAGAAGAGGCAATAGAGTAGGAGAGGTTCAGGACAGGTTAATGAAAGGGACAGAGACCCACTTGAGCAGCACCAAGGACGGTGTCTGCCCTGAGCACAGTTAAAGATCTCTTTTACATGGAGCTGGAGCGGGTGGAGGGTTCTGATGAGCTGGGGGTCCTGTGGCACGAATTTTGGGGACAGGGCTAGCTAAGCCCTTTGTGGTCTTTATTCTGGGAGAGGAGGAGGTGGTAAGTTTGTGTGGGGGAACATTCACCCCACCATCATAAACCTGCATAAACAGAAAAGTGTAAAGAGGGATGAGACACACCTTGCTTGCTTGAAAGTACACACCAGCTAAATGGCAGGACTGAGAGTTGACATAAGAGATTCTGTCTCCAGCAAGTCTTCCAGGGTATAGGGCTTTCCTTTAATTTCCAGAATACTCCATATTTTACTAATACCTACATAAACCCTCAATTAGAGATAGTAAGTTAGGACAAACATGTATGCAAGTAGCAGGAATTGGTTCCCGGTAAGGTGAGAAGCCATTTTTCTTTAAGACTCCCTATATCCTGTTCCCTAGGCATCCTGAGTCCCCATTATGATTCCAAATGATTCCTTCCTTTTCTCATACCTCAGTTTTGATTCCTGCTGTGGCTATTCCCAGTGTCCTGCCACAGGAAATCTCCTGGATGAACTGCCTCTGCATTGGGATAGGACCTCAGGTAAAGAGTACTCATGTGAGCTTTGGCACAGCAGGCCCTGATTCCAGCTTCTGCTTTGCCGCTTATTAAGACATATGGTGTAGGGGAACCCCTGTTTCCTCTCTGTGCCTCCGTTCCTTTCTCTGCAGAAATAGAACTATACCACTCTTCTTTGCCAAGCTACCGGCAGGATTAAAGATAATGTTCATAGGTGTTGTACAGGGTCTGACACAGGGAACTCCATGGTGGGTAATTCTGGGTGTCAACTTGACTAGGCTGAGAGAAACTTAGACCCCTGGCAAAACAATATTTTCTGGGTATCTGTGAGGGCATTTCTGGAAGATATTAGCATCTGAATCATTAGAGTAAGAAAGATCCACCCTAGCCATTGTAGGAGGGCATGATCCAAATAAAACAAAAAAGTGAGAGGCAAGGTGAATTCTCTTCTTGAGCTGGACCATCCATCCCCTCCCGCCCTGGGATACAGGAGCTCCTGGTGCTCCGGCCTCCTCACCCACCCTAGATCTCAGGCCTTCAGACTCTGAATTACTGAATTACACTACTGGCTTTCCTGGATCTGCAAACTGCAGATGGCAAACTCTAGGACTTCTCAATCTCCGTAATCACAGCGCCCATTCCCATAATACATCTCCTCTTATATACATCCATACAGATCTCTTTGGTTCTGCTCCTCTGGAGAAACCTGACTGATACAAACTCAGCCCTAAATGGTAAAATTTGCTATTAGTTTTCACAATAACCTCGGAAAGTTGTCAAGAAACTAAGCATCTGAGAGAAATTATGAAATTGACTAAGGGCCATATAAGGCTGAGCTAGAAATAACCCAAATCTCCCCAAATACTAAAGCTTTGACCTGACTCCAGGTCTCTCAAGGTTGAATATTTATGAGCTCTTATTATTAAAAAAAAAAATTATCTTGTGTCCAAAGCTAATAATTATAGAACACTCACTATGACCAAGTCCTGTTAGCCTCTTTAAGGGGATAATATCAGTGAATCCTCACAGCTTTCTAACGTGAGAACCGCTGTCGCTGTTGTACAGAAGAGATGAATCTGTGGGGAGTAAATTACTCGCCCAATGTCATGCAATAATCCAGGATTTGAATTCTGTCTAATTCCGTTCTGAAACACTTGGCCCACATATACTTAAACAACTTGATACATTCATTATCACTTAACTACAAACATAAACTCAGTGGAAATTTCTTTTGCTTATAGCTCTTATAAACTGTAAGACCAAAGGACATTCACAAATTCAATACAAACAAAACCACACGACAAATCACATGAAATTAACAACACTACTTAGATGTAACAGGCAGTTCTTCTGGAAGCCACCTGCTTGCTTTATTGCGCTCCACGTGACACCCCTCCCATCTCTTCTGTGTGTACACACACCACTATCCCATCATTAAACCCCACCTGGCACCACTAAATTGTTTTGCATTTAGTCCACCTCTGTTCTTTCTCAACAGGCCACAACATTAAAACAGAGAATAAAATATTGTCATCAACTTAAGAAGACAAAATCTAAAATTTCTAGAGCTTGCAGTCCCAGAAATACATATAACACCAAAACTGCAGCGGACATTCACTGTGTCCCATCATGACAATTAGATTTGTATTTATTTACTTATTTATTTTATACATATATTTTTTATTATTGAGACACAGTCTCCCTATGTTGCCCTCAGTAGAGTGCCGTGGCCTCACAGCTCGCAGGAACCTCAAACTCTTGGGCTTAAGCGATTCTCTTGCGTCAGCCTCCCAAGTAGCTGGGACTACAGGCGCCCACCACAACACCCGGCTATTTTTTTGTTGCAGTTGTCACTGTTGCTTAGCTGGGCTGGGCCAGGTTTGAACCTGCCATCCTCTGGGTGTGGCTGGTGCCATAACCAATGTGCTATGGGTGCCAAGCCTTAGATTTGTGTTTAATTTGTGAACTTGCCTTGTACCTCAGCTACATTCACTCAATGTTCACTTCAGCATCTTTCTACCATCTGTAAGGCAAAGATACCAGAGCACCATGAAAGCATACAAAATCCCTGGCCATTAGGAAATTGACCCAAACCAGACATATGCTAAGGTCAAGGAGAGGAATGATCACATTTACATGAAAGTTCTAGTGGGTCAACAGTGACACACTGAAGAGCTCCAGTCAACTAGTTAATGGAAAAGAAAAGAAAATGAATGACACAGTCTACTAAAAATCTCAAATGAGCCAAAAAAGCCTATTCTATTCTCAAAAGTAGTTCTTTTCCCTTTCTAGTCCAGAGTTAAAAGAATGGGGTCTCAAGGATAGCAGGACACATTAATTAGGAGAAACAACCTCAGGCTGGATTTGACATTTTTCTAAATGTGAATTCTGGGAATAATTTGAGATAGCCCTTTCTGGGGTCAGGAGAAGTGGAATAAAAATAATTTAAACGCACTTTCAGGGGAGATGGCTGAGGTATCAGACTAGAAGCAGCCTACACAGCACTGCTGTCAAGGTGGAGGACGGATCCCCCAACGGGATGGTGGAGTGAGAGCCCTGAGAATCCGCAGAGAGGAGGGGGAAGAGGACAGGGTGGGGAGCTGATCAGCAGGGCCAGAGGCAATGAAGGAAGCGCACACATGGGAAAGGGACAGGAGGGACTCCGGGCTCCAGGCTACCCCGAGGATCCGCAACTGGAGTGACGGACTGACACAGAGACGGACCAGAGGCTATGCGGCTGCATCGCCCTGACAGAAGGAACTGCTGGCTTGTGAGCCCGGGGTGGTATGGCTGGCACCATTGTGACATCCCAATCCCCAAATGCTCCTTCTGCCCAGGGGTCAGGTCTGTGAGTGCTGCCTCCTCATTGAGCCTGCCAGGCCGAGAGGGAGCAGGGAATTCCAACATACACAAGGAGACCATGGGCGGGTGACGGGTGACGCGCACCCACCACCACCTCCCTGGGGTCTGCACAGAGCAGGAGACCATGGTCCCTGCACCCACTGCTGTGGCCTGGGTGATCCCACTCAGCCACACTTCTGTGAGGCCTGGGCAGAGCACACCAGCAGCCCTTGGTGCCAGAACAGCTGGCTCACTATGCTGCTGCCACTGACCAAAAGGTCCTAAATGGCACTAAAGGGAGTGCAGCTGTGACCTTTAAATCTGGGTGGGCTGCGTGCCACACACCGGCTATCCTGCCCAGGAACCTGGGGCCCTGCACTCTACCCTACCTGCACACCACCCCCATGGCCAACCCGACCCACAGGTGCCCCAACTGCGTACTTGAATGCTGCGCCTTGCAGAACTGCTCCGTCCCATGTACACACTCTGCCCTGTGGGTCTGTTCCATCCTAGGTTGCTGCTCCATGACCCATCAGACTACTCCACACCAGCATCCCACTCCTCCCAGTGCCCCACTCCTGCCATGCCCTGCAAACCTGCTGTGCCCCGCACTGACCTCACCGCTTACGTACCTGGCACCTCACTGCCCAGGCCTGTACAGCTGTGCACCATCCCCAGCAGACCTCCTCCATCCCACAGGTATGTCCCTTCCTCCCAGCCAGCCACAACTCCCCTGCAACCTGGCACCAGGGACCTGCCCTGCCATAGTGGCCTTGTGAAAACCACAAGGCAACAGGGAAGGTGAAGCAGGATGGCACTAAAGGCTTGTGGTGCATCTTCCCCTTGCTGGCTCCTTAAGTTCCCACAGAAGAGCCCAAGCATGCCCTCCAGGGACCCATCTGTATCTTCACCAAGAAAGAGACCCCAGAGGAGGACAACACATGTACCGTCGTGGCTGTAAGAGAAGACGCTCCAGATGAGAAGGAACCAGCATAAAAACTCCAGCAACATAAAAAGCCAGGTTGTCTCAACATCCCCAAAGGATCACAATGGCTCCCTAGCAATGAATTCCAGGCAAAAGGAAACTGCTGAAATGACAGATACGAAATTCAGACAATGGATGACAAGGATGAACAGAATTGAGGAGATGGTAGAAAACTATCTCAGAGAAATTTAAAAAATAATTCAGGACACGAACAAAAAATTCACTGAAGAGATAGATAACATTAGAAAAGCGATACCAGAATTTATAGAAATAAAAGAGTCATTGAGGGAATTTCAAAATACAGTAGAAAGCTTTAATAACAGGCTAGACCAAGGAAAAGAAAAAATTTCAGAGTTTGGAAGTTTTCTTTCTTGAAAGAGAGAGAGAGAGAGAAAAGAAAGGAAGGAAAGGAAGGAGAAAAGAAAAGAAAGAAAGAGAAAGAAAAAAAGAAAGGAAAGAAAGAAGAAAAATTAACAATCACTGCAAGAAACATGGGACTACGCAAACGAACACATATAACAATTATGAGTATCTGTGAAGGAGAAAAAGCCCGAGCGTGGAAAACTATTCGAGAGAATAGTAGAGGGAATGTTCTCTGGTGTTGCCAGAAGTCAAGGCATCCAGACACAAGATGGTCCTGGAACACCTGGAAGAGTCATAGCAAGTAGAGCACCTGCCTGACCAAAGTCACAGTGAAGGAGAAAATCCACAAGCTGTGGTGTGAAAGAAGCAAGTCACTCACAAAGGGAATCCCACGAGACGAAGGGCCAGCCCCTCTGCAGAGACACCTGCTGCTGTGTGGCCTGGTCCCTACAGGCCCCTGACCAGTACCCAACACGCCAGGGTTGGGTCTGCCATAGGTGTGGTAACTCATGCACCTCTCCGAGAAACAAGCATTCCTAGACAAATCCATAATGCCTACTTGCTCCACCCCACCAAGTTTCGGTATCTTTTACTGCTAAGATAGAGAAAATGCAGAAATAGCGAACGGATTTTTACATCAACATTTGGCTTCTGGAGACAGAGCTCCCACCTGGACACATCTGCAGCCTAGCGTGGTGCACAGGAAGTGTTTCACCAGGTACAAGAAACACGTATGAAACTCAGGCTTGGTGTTTGGGCTCTGAATCCAGCAGCAATGGCACAAACTGATCAGACTCCTTGGGATGAAATGCACTCAGTCAAAGTATCTGATTTAATCCATGTTATGAGAATGGAGAACAACAGGTAGCACTCGTAACAGCACCACATGCTGGGGACTGTCCACAGTTTTACATGTACCAACTTGGGTAAGCCTTCCAACCGTCACCTCCTACCTCAGCTTCCTGAGTAGCTGGGACTACAACTACACACCACCATACCTGGCTAGATTTTTATTTCTTGTAGAGACCAGGTCTTGCTTTGTTGCCCAGGCTGGTCTCAAACTCCTATGCTCAAGCAATGCTCCTACCTCAGCTACGACTCTGGGTTCATGCCACCATCCCTGGAACCATCACTTTTTTGGACTATACCATTATAAAGCAGAGCTTTGGCTTTTATTTTTATCTTTATCCTTTATTTTTGCTACAGCTATCTCAGACACATACCATACCAAGTGGGCACAAGCCCACCAAAAATCTCTAGGACCTGCTTCCTGGAGAACAATCTCCACTCTGTTCCGTCAAGGTGCACTGAGGCATATGGAGATGCCCAACTGACAGAGCAAGAGGCCCAGAACAGTCTTCAGAGATGCACACAGCTGCTGTCAAGGGACTCTTCCTCAACCCCGGGAGATGGTTATCACTGGATATATCACTGCAAATCTTTTTGCTTTTTATTTATTTTTTTTAAGCAGCAATAAAAGAAAGAAAGCCCTTTACCCTAGACTATTTTTTTCTGTTTTTTTTTTTTTTGAGACACCCTAGGGAGAGTGCCGTGGCATCACACAGCAACCTCAAACTCTTGGGCTCTGTAGCTGGGACTACAGGCACCAGCCACAACCCCTGGCTAGTTTTTTTGTTGCAGTTGTCATTGTTGTTTAAACCCACCTGCCTCGGTATGTGTGGCCGGTGCCCTACCCACTGAGCTATGGGCGCCGAGCCCCTTTACCCGAGGTTTTAATTCTTGGTTTTCTATGGTTAATACTGACTAGTAGCACTTTGCTTCTATTCTAGGCATGTGCGTGTGTGTTCTGAGACTCTCAGTGTGTGTGTATTCTCAGGCTCTCAGAGCGTGCATGTGTGCATATGTGTGTGTATGTGTGTGTGTGTGAGTGTGGGTGTGTTCTCAGGCTCTCTGGTAGGCATCTGATGTGTTCAGGGCATTTTTTTTAAATGACACTTGATATCTTCATGAAAGTGGAAATAACCAGAATCACATAAACATGATCTCTTATCAAGAGGAACTGCCGCGCTTATAGCTCAGCAGTTAGGGTGCCAGCCAAATATACCAGGGCTGGAGGGTTCAAACCCAGCCTGGGCCTGCTAAACAACAACAACAACTATAACAAAAACATAGCTGGGCATTGTGGCAGGAATCTATAGCCCCAGCTACTTGGGAGGCTGAGGCAAGAGAATCACTTAAGCCCAAGAGTTTGAGGTTGCTGGGAGCTGTGATGCCACAGCACTCTACCCAGGGTGACATAGTAAGACTTTGTCTCAAAAAACAAAAAAAAAGAGGAACTTGAAGGAGATAAACTTTGTGTGTTTCTGGTGGCTGAGATGAAGAGCAAACAGGTCAAGATAGAAAATGCAACTTCCAGAGTAGGTGGTGGGGGGCAGGGGCACCTAGTAACCCAAACACACAATGGCCAAACCCGTGGCTTTTGCACGTGGAATGAAACCTTCAGGTGCAGCCCCAGGAGACACACGATTCCCACCCCCACTGCGGCCAATGGGCCGACAAGAGTGATGACCCAGAGAAGCGACAGCCTGGAGAGGGGAAACCCCTGCAGCAATCCCCCCAAGCCTCACCCCAGGGCTGGGTTTCTGGAAAGGCCCTGGGAAGCTGGGAGACTTCCAGCCTCTAGGGAACTTTGCCTCTGCACATAGTGGGTCAATTCCACCACTAAGAAAAATATATCTCTCTGCTTACTTGATATTAGTGGGGGGCATAGGGGCTTGCATACAAATATGAAGGGGAAGTATAAATTATTAGTTCTCTGGTTCCTGCAGTTTGGGCCACTTTCCCACACTGTTTGCTGCCTGTAAAAGAGCAACATTCCCTCCACCTTTTTTCTCAGTGACTATAATCAGCCATGCCAGGGAACGTTTTTTCCTTTTGCTTCTCCTGTTGAGGTCTAGGGGAGGACTGAGGGAGTAGAGGTGAAAAAAGTGGGCACGGGGAGAAGAATCACCCTAAGAACACTGGCAAAAAAAGAGAAAAATAATGTGTTAGAGCCTCTAGTAGCAGAAGGTGAACTGCCCATCAGCTCTTCCCTCAGTACAACACTCAAACAGAAATACACAAAATTGCCTCATTACGTATTCCATGGGCGTCTGGGGGCCTAATGGGTGCCAACTGCTGCTCTTACTATGGTCTACAGGAATATTCATTCAACTGCATTGCAAATAACCAATGTAAAGCAAACTTTTGTAACATGACCTATTAATTGGGAATATTCTATAAATAAAATTATTTTTAACACATTGCCACATTAGAAAAAATTTTTTTCCTTGGGGCCACCGTGTTTTACTAGGTTAAGTTAGGGCAAGAGAAGGCCGGGCATGGTGGCTAACACCTATAATCGTAGCACTCTGGGAGGCCAGATGGATTGCCCTGAGGTCACACGTTCAAGACCAGCCTGAACCAGAGAGAGGCCTCATCTATAAAAATAGCTGGGCCTGTGGTGGCACCTGTAGTCCCAGCGACATGGAAGGGTGAGGCAAGAGAATACTTGAGCCCAAAAGTTTGAGATTGCTGTGAGCTATGACACTCATAGCTCAAAGGGCAACAAAGTAAGACTCTGTCTCACACAAAAAAAGGGGGGGGGGGGCCCAAGAGATATGTGAGTTATATATGCTTCACGAGGCCCTGGACTCAAAACTAGCATAAGTTAAATACAACTCACATGGCAGTTAATGTGTTGGAACAATTTCTACCAGTGACTGGGTGCTTGATGACATTGAGGAAGTTCTGTTGATACATTAAGAAGTGTGAGGGCACTAAAGTTCTGATGAAACTGAGCACCCCTTGACTTTTGGAGACGCCTACTAAAGCATCTGCAGAAGAAATGATGTGGATTCTACAAGATAACAGGGTAGGAAAGATCACAACAGATGATGGGGCTGGGCAGCAGTGTGATGAGGGCCATTAGGCTGAGTGATGGATATGTGAGGTTCACTCCACCCTCCTGTCTACTCTTCAGCAAGTTTGAAATGCTCCATAGTAAAAAGTTAAAAAACACTTATTGAATTTTCTTTTTTTTTTGAGACGGAGCCTCAAGCTATCCCCCTAGGTAGAGTGCCATGGCATCACAGGTCATAGCAACCTCCAACTCCTGGGCTCAAGCGAGTCTCCTGCCTCCGCCTCCCAAGTAGCTGGGACCACAGGCGCCCACCACAACGCCCGGCCATTTTTTGGTTGCAGCCATCATTG
>CAUYQV010009478.1:0-22377 GCA_963574575.1 Galagoides demidoff
CCTGTGGTCCCAGCTACTTGGGAGGCGGAGGCAGGAGACTCGCTTGAGCCCAGGAGTTGGAGGTTGCTATGAGCTGTGATGCCATGGCACTCTACCCAGGGGGATAGCTTGAGGCTCTGTCTAAAAAAAAAAAAAAAAAAACAATTATTCCCAAACCCTCCCCCACACAGGCTCTGGTGCCACCTGCTCTCTGTGCCCCCATTCCTATGTCCTGGAAACATCCAGCCTTCCTTTGCAATGGGGCTTTGAAGTTCCCAGAACATTTTTGAATCTTCTTCCCCTGGAGCTTCCCCCACAGCCTGTAGGACAGGATCATACTGCTTTTCCCACTGTGCAGAGAATGGACTGATACCAAAGAGTCTGGTGACTTGCCCAGGGTGACTGAGCTGGGACTGGCAGCTGGGTTTGGCTGATGTCCAGGGACTCTCTCTGACCTCCTCATGCCCCATAAGAAGTCTGCGAGTCAGTGATGCAGTCAGATTAGAGAGGGTTGTGTGTTCATTTGTTCATACATTAGATTAAAAACTTATTTGGTACCAGTATTAGCAACTACTACAGTTATCAATGGTGATAACAAGATACGGCCTCTCTCTCATAGAGCTCACTGTCTAGTGGGAAACTGAGCCCAGAATACAGCCATCATGCTACCAATGGCGTTATTCAGCTAAGGTAAATGGCCTGTGACGGCTGACAAAGGCCGTCCAGTCAAAGGCCCCCACATCCAGTCACCCCTTCACTGAGCTCCCTGGACTTTCAGAAGGCTCAGAGAGTAATCCCACATGGCACAGTGAGTGTGGCCATAGGAACACCCCACTGCCCTGGGTCACTCTCCTCTCAAGCATGTCTTCTGAGCTGCATGATTTTACAAAAGAAGAAAACTGAGGCACTGCAGAGGGCAAACGATTTACCCAGGGCTACTGGGCAATGAAGTGGTACTCAGGTGTCCAACATCTCTGTGGGACAAGGGGCCTCTTCACCACAGCACAGGAAGTGGAAGTGCCCAAGTAAAGGAGAGGGGAGGACACTGCCAACTCTCTTCTTCCTGAGTTTCCTCCTCTGCGCTGGAAAAAACCCCAGTAACCCTGCCAGAGATGGCCCCAGCACCATCCTCTCCTCCACCATTGCTTTTGAATGATGCCACCGCAGGGGCCTTTCTGACACTCCTGAAAAGAGACAGCATCAGGTGGGCCTGAGATAAGTGAGGCGTTAAATTCAGAAAGGACATCCCTCACTCAAGCACAAACACGAAATAGCTCAGAAACGGAGCAGAAGCACCTGACTTGAGCTCCCTTACAAAGCGTCCCATGGGCCTGTTCTGCAGACTGTGGTTTGAAAACCCCGATTCCACTACTCTGCTTCTGCCTTCCTGTGCGTTTTGCACCCTTAGTTACCTATGGTTCTCAGCAGGCAGCATCTCAGTGTCACTTCCTCCTTCCACGATGTTGGCAGCTTTGTGTCCCTCTCTGTTTCTCTGCTCAGCTCTAGGGACTGAGAAGAGGCTTTGGGGTTTTTCTTCTCTGGGTGTGGCTTCCTCATACTCCAGTGAAAAGCCCACCTAGCTCTGGACCAGGCTAGGTGTCTCAGCTTGCTGAGATGATGTCAGCAAGGTGGTCACAAAAGAGATCTTCCAACCTGGGGTACCTATTTGTGTTGTTCTACCAAATATTTCCTGTTTTCCACCTTCATAGTAGGATTTCATTTCCTGGCCCCCTGGGGTCAGTTTGGGCAGGACCCAGTGAGTAGCCCAATGGGTAAGATGGGAGTGGGCCTGGGCATGTAATTGCCATGCAAGATTTTCTGGGCCTTTCTTTCTTCCTTGATGCTGGACATTCAAGGTTAATGCTCCATCAGCCTGGCTCCTTGGAAAAGGAGCGGAGCCCCCAGGTGGCCTAAGATGCTCATGTTAATTGGAGTAAGATGTGAACCTTTAGGCCAGACCAGGCATGGTGACTCATGCCTGGAATCCTGGTGTTCTGGAAGGCTGAAGCAGGAGGATTGCATGAGCCCAGGTTGCAGTGAGCTATGATCACACCACTCACTCCAGTCTGGGCAGGCAACAGAACAAGACTCTGTCTTCATAACAAAAAGAGAGAGAGAGAAGTGGGTGGTAAAAGAAACACTGGATGTGTGATTTCACCTGCTGATCTTGGCAGGGAAGGGAGTGGAACATCTTGGTGAAGTAATTCTATAATTCTCTCCACTTTACAGAGAGGTGACATCTTTTGTCCAAGCTTAGGCAGCTAAGGGGCAAAGCCAGAGCCAACCTAAGTCTGACGGACACAAAAGATTAACCACTACACTCCATTCTTCCATCCAGAAGCAACTTTACTCTTTCTTTTCTTATCTTTTTTGAGATAGAGTCTCACTCTGCTACCCAGGCTAGAATGCTATGGCATCGGCCTAACTCACAGCAACCTCAAACTCCTAGGTTCAAATGATCTTCCTGCCTCTGCCTCCTGAGTAGCTGGGACTACAGTCACCTGCCACAAGGCCCAGCTGTTTTTTGTTGCAGTTGTCATTGTTGGTTAGCTGGCCCAGGCCAGGTTCAAACTTGCCAACTTCACTGGCTGGCGCTGTAACCATTGTGCTACGGGTGCCGAGCCCAGATTGTAAACATCTTAAGAACAGGGATCTATGTCTTCCACAATAATATAATACTAGCAATTATCATAGCAGCGGATGCTCCTACTTACTGAGGGTTTACAACATTCCAGGCCAGGTTCTAGTTTTGCTCATTACTCCAGTGTTCACAAATCTCTACAAGGTAAGGTACGAGAACCATCTCTGTTTTATAGTTGAGGACACAGCTCAGTTTGGCCAAGGTGAGATTCAACCCCTAATATTAATTTTTAATGCTATGGTTCAATATGACCCCATTCCCCTATAATCTTTTTATTTTATATTTACATTTTAAAATATTCTCAGGGCTAGGCTCAGGGGCTCACATCTGTAATCCTAGCACTTTGGGAGGTTGAGGCAAGAGGATCACTTGAGTAGAGGAGTTTGAGACCAACCTGGGTAGCTTAGCAACACTCATCAATACAAAAACTAAATACAAAATTGGCCAGTTGTGGAGATGCAAACACCTTGTAGTCCCAGCTACTCAGGAAGCAGAGGCAAGAGGATCACTTGAGCCCAGGAGGTTGAGGTTGCAGTGAGCTGCACTCCAGCCTGGGCCACAGCGCACAAAAGCATAAGATCCTGTCTCCAAAAAAAGTTAATAAATGATAAAAAACACTCTCAGGAGTGGTCTATAGGCTTCCCCAGCCACCAAAGATGTTCATGGCACAAGAAAGGATGAGAACCTCAGTGGAGGCAGAGCCAGGATTTGTCCCACATGTAGCTCATAGAATTCAGTGTCCTTAGCAAATAGTAAAGGATTCTTATGCCATCTTTGTGCAAGAGTGGGGACTGATTAACAGCTACTGTAGCCTGGCTACACCTCATAACTACCTTTGATTTCAGCAGCATGAGCCTATTTACAACATTCATTATAATAATTAACAAGTCCCTCATTTCCCCAATAAAAAGATGTCAAATCAATTTTTAGCATCTTGTATGCTAATTGGAAAATTACCATTTGTTGATCACAAAATGGGGTGACAGGCAAGCTGGTAGCAGCCACCTCTAGATATGATGCTGGCTGACCCCCAACCCAGAGTGGGCGTCACGGGGGGCACGTCGGCTGACAATTCCTCTCCCCCAGATGCTTTCTGAGCATCTGTGCACGGGCTTAATCGAAGCAGCACTCACAGGATAGATATTCACACTGTACATGCAGAAGTTCTACAAAGTCAGTTACTGGCATCCCAACAGGTACACCAAATCACAAACCAGGAATCCCTCTCTGGAATTCAGTAAACCCCTAGGTTGGGGACAGGCCATTGTAGGACACAGTGCTCCCTACCCATGTAAGTGGTCAATGCCCAGGGCTGATCTCGGGGCCCCTTCAGGTACCTTGTGAGTAATACGACCTTCTATACTTTGCTGCCCCTCTCTGGGCCCCTGTTTTCTTATACTTCCAATATGAGGGTGGTACTAGATCCAATTCTAGCCAATAAATGATTACAAAGGGACTACCATGTGCCTGGCACATGGGGAACACAGAGATCCTACAAATCCCTCATCTCTCCTCCAAAAACACATTCTTTTTTTTTTGAGACAGAGTCTCAAGCTTTCCCCCTGGGTAGAGTGTCGTGGCATCACAGCTCATAGCAACCTCCAACTCCTGGGCTCAAGCAAGTCTCCTGCCTCTGCCTCCCAAGTAGCTGGGACCATAGGCGCCCGCCACAACGCCCGGCTATTTTTTGGTTGCAGCCATCATTGTTATTTGGTGGGCCCGGGCTGGGGATTCGAACCTGCCACCTTAGGTGTATGTGGCTGGCGCCTTAGCCGCTTGAACCACAGGCGCTGAGCCCAAAAACACATTCTAATGGGTTGGGGTCTACGCCTGGAAACAATAAACTGTTATGTGGAACTGAAAGAAAGAAATGTGAGATAGACATTCCATATTCTGGGGCCACAGAGGAAGGAGTAAGCCATCCTGCATGAGGCTGTGCAGATAGCTTCAAAGAGGAAGCATGACATTTGGGCAGGAGTCACACCCAGGGTAGAGGGTCAGTGTCTGCAAGTGCAGGGGGCTGGGCCAGGGGCACCCCACAGGGCCAGTGTGGACTGCAGAGCCGGGGTTTCTAGTTCTGGTCCATCCCACACCTATTGCTTTGGAGACCAGAAGGAAGAGTCCTGGACACGTGGCATTTTAACAGGTTCCCTAAGTGATTCTGATACAGAGACAGTGGGTGTGCTGTGTAGAGAAAAATGAATGAATGAGTTTAAAAAAATGAACTTGGTCTCAAGCAACCTTTTTTCTCCCTCAAGATGTCCACTCCTTCTTTAAAACAAAGGGGCTGGACCAGAGCACGAGCAGGATGCGTTGGTGGTGACCCTGGTGGCTGCTGCACCTATACGGCCCAGCACCTGCCACTCACTCCTTGGTGCCCACCTCCTGCCCCCAGCGCACCTCTGTGGAACTTAAATTCTATTTTGGAACATGATGGACCACAGACACCAGCTGCCAGATTGTCCCAGAAACAAGAAAAAGCTTTAGATGAAAAAGAAAAAACAAACACGGACCTGGTATAATTCAGAGGGAAAAGTGCCAGAACCTGCCAGAGAATCCACAGGAACAAGGTTGCGGGGGCAGAACACGAAGGAGCAAGGTATCAGCAGGGCTGGACCCCCAGGAGGCCTGGAGTCTAGCGAGAAGGGTGGATGGGGCGGTTTAATTCTCCCTCCCCACATCCCTGGTGCCAGTGGGCTCCGGAGCTGCTGGGGATCCCTTCCGCTCTCACAAGCCCCAAAGTGGCTATGCTATCACCAGTGAGCTAGGAGCTTCCTGAACACAAAACACCAGGCTGCCAGTGCTATCTTGCTTCTCCAACAACGGGGCTTTGGCACCTCAGTTTTTGTCTTGGCTCATTTCCACGCAAACACTTCCCAACTCCTGCCATTCTACCTGGGCTCCTTCTGGACAGAGGAACAGAGATGACCAGAGGGCAAGCTTTTCCCCATTCAGATCCTTTCCCTCCCCTTCCCTTGCCCCAGCTGTAGCTGTTGAGAGATGATTGAGTCAAGTCTTGAGAGAACTGCTTTTCCCCTCTGTTGGTACCTGTGCCACTCCAGGCTTCCAGAGAGAGTAAGGCTCAGTCAGACCTTTCCAGACTCTTTTTTCTCCCCTCCCCTTCCCCCACCCGCAACTGCTGACAGAGACGATTAAGCCACCACACGGAGGCTTCCACAGTCAGTGGGGCACAGGCCTTCCCTTTAGGGGTCCTGCAGCAGACAGAGGGGTGCTCACACTGTGAGCTCCCTGCCCACTCGCCCTCCCTGGAGCTGCTTGCTGGTGATCCCTTGAGAGCGGGGCTCACCCCAGCGCGGAGGGACCCTGAACCTGCGCCTGCACTCCATGAGCAACCTTGGACGAGCTTGCTTCTCCCTGGCATGGTCAGGGATCGATCTGCAGGACAGATCCTACATCCCCAGGTCTCAATTTCATCGCTCAGGGGCTGGGGGAAATCGCGAATTAGTCTCAAGAGGTGAGGATGCCCACATGGGCAGGTGGGTCCCGCAGTGCGGGTCCCATGGCACCGCTCCCAGCACCGGCGGGCTGTGCTCTCGGCTCCGCCGGGAATCTCCCCGCCCACATCACAGTCACGGTCGTGGGGGCGCTCCGCTGGCCTGAAGTCCCCACAGACAGCAGGGAAACCCCGGGAGCACGGAGGGTGGAGAGGAGTGAGGCCCTCCCCAGACGTCTAAACTGCGACTCTCCAGTGGAGACTTTCTGTGGGGTGAGGCCACTTTGCCCCTCCTCTCCCTGGTGGCTTTGTCTAGAAGCTGGGAGCAGATACCGCTGAAGCAGATACTGGCCCCGCCCAGCCCCGCCCAGCCGCGCTCCACCGCCCACGTGGGCTGTGGCAGAGAATTGGGACTCACCTGAAGTTCATTTATGTCCTCACCTACCACCTGGGATAATCAAGTGCTTCTCCTGAGGAGAAAGCCAGTGCCAGAACCCACAAACACCACCACACCTTGCGCTTTCCAACAGGCTCCATCTACTGATAGGGAGGTCAGTTTGCACGCACGCCCTCATCAGCATTTACCGACTACCTCCTACAGGCTGCAGTTGAGTCTCACCCAGCCTCTCAGAGATTAAACTGGGTATGCCACTATCTATCCCAAACAAAATCAAAAAATAAGAAGCATCACCTGCTCCAGATTAAAAGGAATGAGAAACAGAACTCTGGAATCCTGAAAAAACAGAGTGGGCTCAGCCCCTGTAGCTCAAGTGGCTAAGGCACCAGCCACGCGGGTTCAAATCCGGCCCAGGCGGGCCAAACAACGACAACCAAAAAATAGCCAGGCACTGTGGCGGGCACCTGTAGTCCCAGTTACTTGGGAGGCTGAGGCAAGAGAATCACTTAAGCCTGGGAGTTGGAGGTTGCTGTGAGCTGTGACACCACAGCACTCTACCCAGGGTGACAGCTTGAGGCTATGTCTCAAAAAAAAAAGAAAAAAGAAAAAGAAAAATCAGAGTGAAAGGATACTCCCAAAAGAAAATAATAACACCATACCAATGGAAACCAACCAAAACACACTGTTGAAATGACTGATAAAAGGATTTTAAATATAGCTTTGAAGAAGGCTTAATGAAATACAAGAGAAAAGGGCGGCGCCGGTAGCTCAATGGGTAGGACGCTGGCGACATAAACCCAGGCTGGTGGGTTCGAACGCAGCCTAAGCCAGCTAAAATCAACAATGACAACTGTAACAACAAAAAAAATAATTAATCAATTAATTTTTAAAAAATACAAGAGAAAATTGAAACCCAGCAGAAAGAAGCCACAAAAATAATGCAGGAAATGGAATGAAAAAAATCATTAAAGATATCAAATTATTTTTAAAAATCAATCAGAACTTCTGAAAATGAATCATTTATTCAAGGAAATACAAAATATAGTAGAAAGCCTTAAGAACAGGTTAGATCAGGCATAAGAAAGAATCTCAGAGCTGGAAAACAACCTTTGAATTAAACAAGTCTGTCAAAGAGAAAGAACAAAGACATAAGAGGAACAAAGCCTACAAGAAATATGGGATTATATAAAGAGGCCTTACATAAGAATCATAAGCATCAGGGTGGCACCTGTGACTCAAAGGATTAGGGCTCTACCCCCATATACTGGAGGTGGTGGGTTCAAACCCACCCCCAGCCAAAAACTGCAAAAAAAAAAAAAAGAATCATAAGCATCCCTGAGGATGAAGAAGAAACTACATAAGGGCTGAAAAACCTATTTGAGGGAATATTTAAGTAAAATTTCCCAGGTCTTACTAGAATCTGGATTTCTAGGTACGAGAAGCTCAGCGGACTCCTGGGATATTTGTTGCCAAGAGACAATCACCGTGACATATAGTCATTGGACTGGCCAAAGTTAACACTAAATAGGAACTCTGATGTAAGGTGAAAGCCTCAGGTAACTGACAAAGGAAAAACCATCAGACTAACTGCAGACTTCTCAACTGAGACCTTATAAACCAGAAAGGGCTATACCCCCACTCTTACTTTTCCCAAACGGAATAATGGCCAGCCTAGAATTTCATATCCTGCAAAACTAAGTTTCTTATGAGAAAAAAAATAAAGACTTTCTCAGATGAGCAAATGCTGAGGGAATTTGTCAAGACCAGACCTGGAAGTTCTGGCTACTGCAATTCGGGAAGAAAAGGCAATTAAGGGCATCCATATAGGATCAGAAGAGATCAAATAGTTTTATTTTGCGTGATCAGACTGGTTGTTTCGTGCTGTTTTGCCCATAAGGCAACGCCTGTTCGTTTCCGGTTTATTTTGGTTTGAAATTAGATCGTGTTCCCTTTGATTTGGGAATCTGGGCATCAAAGCAAATTGGTGCATGAAGAACACAAAGTGCTGAGAAATCCGAGGTTAAACCCAGATGTTCCCACAGTGGATTGAACCGCAGTCGTTGAACTGCAGCAAATAGCCCTCCTATTAAATGCACATGGGGATTGTTAGGGAGTACAGGCATCTGTGTTTTACTGTGAAATTCTGGGGTATAAAAGGTCATTCAGAAGGAAAATAATATCAAGAACTATTGCTAATATTAGCTCATTTTTACTTAAAAAAGTAAATAAAAGGTATTTTTGCAGGATCTCTACCCAAAGATGCATGAGTTTCTTCATCAGCGGGCTGTGGGGCTGGCTCTGGTACGTGTGGCATGTGGCTTCCAGGGAGGTGTGTGTTTCTTTATAAATTGTTCTGTGATTTGAGATTTGGTCTGCTCTGGCCGTTTGCTTCAGAAAGCAGAGAAGGTTTGGTTATTTTCTTTTTTCCCAAGAAAGCAGCAATTCAAACTTCATATGACCTGTCCTCTCCAACAAAAAGAGTCAATGGGCCAATCAAAAATTAGTTTATTAAAGGAAAACTTACTCAGATGCCTTACTTGGTATTGGTAACAGATTTCTTTTTCCTTTCATTTTTCAAACGATTTGCAAAGTTATCCTCTAGAACAGCCAGCTTTCCTTTTTCTTAGAATGGCTTTGTCTTTCACAAACCTTTGTTACTATCAGTTCAAAAGCTGAGCTTGCCCTTCTGAACCCTCAGAGAGATTTACCCCAGTGCCTTTCAGGCTGGGAAAGTTAAGTCTTAGATGGGAAAACATCACAGATACACATTCATGTAGATTCTAAAATTTCCTTTACGTGACTCAGCAAATTCACCTGCACAAATGTCCCCGAGTGTCCAGTGTGGAAATTATTAAGCCCATGTATTCACAAATACTTACTGAGAACCCACAGTGTGCCAGGCTCAATTAGCATTTGAGATGTAGCTCCGGACACCCCCTCCCCCCAAAAAAGCCTCTTTTCATGAAGCTGACATTTAAGTGGGTGGTGATAATAAATAGCACAAAATATGAATATAAATAAATAGAGGAAGAATAAAGAGAGAAAAGTCTAAGGTGTTCTGATGGAGACATGACCTCGCTGCTCTGTAGATGGCAGACCCGATGACAGGTGATGCAGTTCAGGGGAACCCCCACCCCGGCATTTAGGCACATAACGCACACAGCATGCACCTTAACTCCCTGGGTATTGTAATTCTTTCTAGATTTTTGTTCATGCTCTGCCATTGTAAACCATGGAGATGTTTATACCTAGAACAATCCTCTAAAAAGAGGTGTCTATCATTACTTGTTGCTAATTAACCGGCTCAAGGGTGTGTATTTTATTTAAGCACCAGTTTGATGTTAGCAATTAAGTAACCTGTTACTTGGGAATTTCTAGACCTTTCCCACCCTGGATTATAAGTAGCAATTAGCTAGAAGTAATCAGATATACTTCTAATGTGATTAACTAAAATTGTCATCAGGCAGATGATTTTAAATACTGCCATGCTTTAAATACAGACTCATTAATTTTAGCTCAGTGGTGTTCTAATATTTATTATGCATACATAAGAATTTTAAATACGAATATGTTTTCACATAGCTATGCTTGGTAATCCTGCCACTGCTAAACATTATCCAAGTGACACTGATTCTCAGATCCCTCCAGTAGGGTAGCTAAAGGTTAATAATGTGGTTTGAGAGTGGGTATGGTACTGAACTAAAAAGGATAACATCTTGATGATGCCTGGTAGGAAGGTGAGAAAACTTGACGTAATTCAACACCAGGAACCTAGACCAGGTCCTGCATTACAACTATTTTCAGTGTCCCCACAGGGCACATTTTTCAAATTAGTCATTTTGGCGCCTGTTAATGTGAGAATTGCTTAGCCTTAGAGAATTGGATGCACAGTTTTAGCAAAAGCAATTTATTTTTATTTATTTATTTTGCTCCAGGCAAGTCCTCTCAAATGGAAAAATCTGTAAGTTACAACAGTTTGTCATGATCTTGGAGCAGACTGCTATTCACAATCTTTGGGGGGAAAAGACCAATTTTGCATGTCTGGATAGTTGTTTAAAACTTGAGAAATCATTTGGAACGTGTGACTTAACTCTTTGCAGAGCTGGGTTGACAGAAACGTATTTCACAATTCAATCTACGTTATGTGTAGACAATCGGAATGTCTGGCTTCTGGAAGAAACAACGAAGAAGTAAAGGGCTCACTGATTTAAAAACTTCAAGTTTCAAGTTATGGACCCCATTTCTCACTGGCTTTAACCAGATACAAAGTATGTGTTCCAACAAATCTGTTTTTTCCATTTCTCCGTAGACAATAAATCATTATGCACACCCTCCTCAGAAGCCACGTCACAGCTTTCTCCACCTTTATGAAGATCTGAACATGAAGTAATGATTAAATACAAGATAAATAGTTGGATCATGTGATTACACGCATCTTCCTGCCAGAAAAACCCCAGGAAGAGCAATTACACCTTCATTCGGTGCAATCCCTTAGAGCAGTGGTTCTCAACGTTCCTAATTGTGGCGTTATTACAAATAGCAAAAAGAGGTGGCGACCCATAGGTTGAGAGCTGCTGCTTTAGAGAGAAAGGCGTCTTGTGAAGTTTTCCTCATCTTTCATATACAGTAGACTCTCTGTAAGCTGACCACCCTAGGGACTGTAACAGACTGGTTAACATACAGAGGTGGTCAACATAGGAACTAGGCCTACTGTCCTGATATATATATGTGGTGCATGTCCAATCCATGAAAAATATGTCAACTTAAAGAGGTGTTCAATGTCGGGAGGTGGTCAGCTATGGTGGTCAGAACAAAATGATCTGTTAGTCTTCTATTTTCTGGACTAACTCGTCCTTCCTTTAGTCTGTTGATTTAGGTTTTTAACTCTGAAATGTTCACGTTTTTCCTCTACTTACCACTTTCACTTTTTTCCCAATGTTTATCCTCACTTACCTTCACTGCCCTGCCCTCCATTAGGAAGCCCCCTCCTTACCTCTGAACAGTCCTGGAGAAGCCAGCTTTGTGGCTCTGACCTGTCTTGTTTCTAAAAGTTAAGGACACCACAGATATTTTCATATCCACATCAGCTCTGGCAGAAATAGAATCTGTGAGACATACAGTGGGTGCAGCCCAGAAAGCCACTGAGTCAGTCGGTGCCTCCTCAGACAGACAGACTGAGCTTACTAATGCTTAAACACAACTTCCAGAGACCATTATTTTGTTAATGGTTTGTAAAGTGTTACACAAAACAAGTCCCTTAATGAAGAGTGTAGGCAAATTAGAATCCAGTTTTTTGGCCTGAGAGTGTTACCTATGTTTGATGTCCCCTGTGTCCAGCCATTTGGTTTGAAATCTTTTCTCCCATTAAACTCATTCCATTTTTTTCCTGCTCAACCTGAGTTTCTTACTTATACTTAGTATGCCATGGTTTTTGATACTGACACTTTCTAGTATTTCCTGCAGCACCTTGCCCAAGGCTGAGAACATGGTAACTCAAAAAGCAATTGCTCACTTACATAAAGTTGATCATGTAGAGAATTAAATGGTTTTCTGGGAGTTGTCAGGGAAACAACATACTTTGAATAAAGCTAAACCCTATCAGCCAAATTCCTTTTGGTTCTATCTTTCTTAAATGTCTTATATTATGGCAAGGGCAACATGATCTGTGATGATGCTGATGTGAGCAGAATCTGCATAGCCTAATCCAAACCAAGCAGAGTCCCCACTTGATGGGAACTTTACCAAAGTCAGCCCTGCCTTGGTGGTGGCGCTGAACTTTGGATGTCCATCCTAATAGTCTTGGTTTATTCTGACAAGAGTAATTATTTAATTAGGAGCTTGGGGATAGGTGAGAAGGAAAACTAGTTTACAAAAATAACACTAGAGAAAACCAGGCAAAGCACTGCTTATAATTAATGTAATTGTTCATTTATTCATCAGTTATTTAGCAGTTACTTATATCCAGCATTCTGCTCATCTATAAGCACAAGTAATTACATGTGGTATTTTTCATCTTTGAGTATGTGACGAATGAAGGATTAAATGACCAAATGAATGAACAAAAGTCATCATTAGAATGTAATTTTTAAACCATGAGAAGCCTTCAATAGTTCACACACATTTGGATAAAATGTTTCAGAAGACCTGAAATGTTAGAATCATGTAAGGCAGTGGCTTCCCAATGTTTTGGATGCATCCCACAGAAAGACATCAAAGCCCAGCACACACACACATTTCTGTGCAATTGTATTATTTTGAATTTTGTTTCTTGTTGTTTTTTTTTTTAATGTTGATCCCAACCCATTAAAGTATTTCATGGTCAACAAGTTGAGACCAAGTGAGAAAAGCCCTGTCGTGGGTCACTGGTTGACATGACTCACAGCCTCGGCTGCACATGGAATTTACTAGGAGCTTATTAAACATGTCCAGGCCAGGGTCCCAACCCAGGAAAATGGAACCAGGATATGGAGGGGAACACTGAGCAAGGCTTTTTTGTTTATTTGTTTGTTTTTGAGGCTCCTCCTCCCTTAGCATCCCCGGTAGCTGGGACTATAGGCGTCCACCACCCCACCTAACTTTTCTGTTTTTAGTAGAGACAGGATCTTGCTCTTGTTCAGGCTGGTCTCAAACTCCTGAACTCAAGCAATCTGACCTCTGCCTCCCAGAGTGCTGGGATTATAGACATGAGCCACTGTGCCTGCCAGCCCTGGTGTTTTCTAAAGCTCCCTGTAGGATTCTAATGAGCAGAGAGGCTAGGAATAACTATTCTACATGATGGAAATGTTCTTTCAAAATAACTTAAGTGAAACAAGCCGGACACAGACAATCAAATGTCTAATGCTTGCACATATTAAGTGCGTGCTAAAAGGTGTGTGTACTCGTAAACACAGAGAGTGGAATGACAAGTAGTGGAGGCCTGGATGGGAGGGAGTGAGGGGAGAAGGTGGGTGATGAGAAGTCAACAAATGGATGAAATGCACATCATTCATTTGGGTGATGGATGCACTAAAGTCCTGACATGACCACTAGGAAATCTATGCATGAAAACAAATTTCACTTGCACTCCACACATTTACACAGATAAAAAATAAACAATAAATGGGCAGCGCCTGTGGCTCAAAGGAATAGGGCGTTGGCCCCATATACTGGAGGTGGCGGGTTCAAACCCAGCCCCAGCCAAAAACTGCAAAAATAAATAAAAAATAAACAATAAATGAAACAATTACCACTTTTAATCCTATAAGTAATAAGTGTACCTACTGAAAAAATCAAATAATGTAGGTAGCTATAAAAGGCAAATAGTCTACAGCTCAACTGTAGACTGGTGGGCAGGTGCTGATGCTGAGCTGCGGGTTGCAGGAGATCAGGGCCAGGGAGATGACCCAGGACGGGCTGCTCTCCTTCCTCATCTACCAGGAGGAAGTGGGGAATTACATGCAGGTGAGTGAGCAGCCCCAAGGTGCTGTTTTCGCCCTCTTTTTTTCTCTGGCTTTCTGGGCATGGGCTCTATTTGTTCCCTTTAACAAAACAAAGCAACACAAATAATTTTGTTATGGATAATTTCAAACTTATACCAATAAAAGAAAAATAAACAATAAATGAAACAATTACCACTTTTAATCACTTCTACTGCCAGCAGGTAAATGTTAAAAATAGCTTCTTGTGCACCCCCAAACTGTTGGGTATGTATAGGAATCTATAGTTTCCCCAAGTTTTACATTTCCAAGTAACTTTAACATGTGTCAAGTTACAACAGTGTCTGTTGGCATTTTGAGGAAGATTATGTTGGATTTATGGGTTAATTTGGGATCTACTAATGTGTTTACAGTATTGAATCTCCCTCTCCAAGAATATTATAGGTGTTTCTCTTCATTTTAATTCTTTTATGTACTTCAAGAAGTGTTACAGGTTTTTAAAAAATAGGTGCTATACATTTTTTATTATATTCCATTTACATTTAGGTGTTTTATCTTTTTATGCTATTATAAATGAGATAACTTGTTCCATCACATTTTTACAGCAAAATACTATTTGTTTATTGAAATATTACTAAATATATTTCAGATGCTAATTTTGAAATCAGTTCATTATCTTCTGTTCCTAATCAAATTCTTCCACTTGATTTTCTTGTAGATAAATAACTACATTGTCTAAACCTAGTAATAATTTTGTTTTCTCAGTTTAAGGATTGGTGTCTCAATTTTTTCTCTTCTTTAATTGCACCAACTAGTACTTTCAGAACAGTGAGTTTCAATTTGAGATGTTTACAGAAAGTAACTTCCACGTAGTATTACACAATGACTCACCCTACAGAATTACGTACATTATGTCAACAGGCATAGTAAGACTGAGAAAAAAGACAGAAAACTTAGTAAAATCACTTCTGATGATTTTCTTCAGTTGCTTTTCTTTTGTGAAAGTCTGTTTGAAAAATATAATTTTCCCCAAATTTGTTAACATCACAGTTAAGATTTTATTGTGAATATTCACTACACATTTGCCTACAAGTTTTTCTTTGCTGTTCTTGTCAGGTTTGGTTTCAGTGTTTAGTAGCTTTAATATTTTAGAAGCTGTTATCCCTTTTTAATGCTTTGGAATAGTTTAAATAAAGCTGAAAGTATGCCTTGACTTCAATTCATATACTTCACCTAAAACATCTAATCTTAACCTTTTTAGGCTTTTGATAAGTTCCTAATATTTCTACATAATAATTGTCTATTTTGCATGGTAATAGACTTGTTAAGCAAAATGTCCAACTAACTTGAATTTCAGAACAACCAATCATTTTTTAGTGTAAATAACTCTCAAATATTGTATGGGACATACTTATACTAAAAAAATTATTTGCTTATCTAAAATTCATACTTCTATTTGCTAAATCAGCCACTTTCATAGTAGGCTGTCTTGCAGAATGCACTTTGGTAACAAATACTTTTCTGGAAAAAGTTAACTTTCACATAGATTTTTAAAAGTGTCAATATAGCACGAAGCAAAGTCATCTCTTTCAATATTTTCTCATCTCTAATTTTTTTTTATTTCTCCCATTTTCATTATTGGGTTAATTAGGAGTTTGTCCATTTTATTGTCAAATAAAAGAAGCTCTTAGAATTATTATCTGTTCTTCCTACTTTTCTAATTAACAAAATAGAAACATTTATGTTTATGTCTATTACTGCTCCCTTGTACACGCTTTAGGTTAATTTTGTCCTTCCTAGGAGAGATCCAGGCTGGAGGTAAATTTTGCGGTTAATACTATGCCGAGTGAATAGAAGGTAAGAAAAGAAGGGGACTCCACATGAGGCATTTCAACATTTACAGACTCAGTAGAGAAAAATGAATTCACAAGGAAGCTGGAGAAGCAGTGCTCAGCAAAGTCAGGGAGTGCCAGGAGGATCGTAAATCCCTCCACCACCCTAGGTCACAGCTCATTCATTCATAAAATGGGAATAATATTATCTGTCTTTATAGCCTCAGTAACACATTCAAACACGCCCCCCCCTTGCCCCATGTACACTGCACGCATGCAAGCCCCACTGACAGGCAGTTCCTCTTGGCAGGGATGAGATCCTCCCAGGCCCATGTCCCCGCCCGAGTCCTGTTTGTTTTCCTCACTCTTCTGGGTCTGCCACTGCCCCGCCCTGTCTCTGCGTGCCCGGGGTCTGCACTCCCAGGCCCTGTACTGCCCCTGTGGTTGCTGCCTCAGTCTCTGCCCTGCTCTTGGCCCCTTAAAACTGTTTCCCGTGGGCTCACTTTCATCAGCTACTCTGTCATCTCTCCTCCAGGCATCCCTTTATTGTTTGGTCTTTTGCCTCCAGACAGCTGCTGAGCTTCTGCCTCTAAAGAACCCCTCCCAGGACTGTGTCCACACAGCCGCTGGTACAGACGTGGTGGGGTCTCCTTCCTGACCACACTGCCCAGGAATAGGGGCCTCAGGGCCAGGCCAGAGCTCAACCCAGAGAGGTCCAGTCCATCGTGTCTTGCAGGGCTCAAGGGTGTTCCAGAAGATCTGAGATTTGAGCAAACTCTGTGGTCATCACCTCACAATCCTAGAAGAAAATTATTATAGTACCCTTAAGGAAGAGCTTCTAGGTAAAAATATTATCTACCCTTCTGTGGTGCAAATGGTTGAGGCCAAAAAGTTCCACACTTGATTCAGACAAATCAGAAAAGAGCCAGGGAATCAAAGGCAGCATTGACAGCCTTTTATTCAACTCACAGCAGCCAGCAAGCGGGCACGGGGCCATAGGCAAGTGACCCTAAGAACTCTCCCCCACCACCCAGGAAAGGCTTGGGGCCTTATATAGTAGCCAGAACAAGTGTGGCTCCAAATTAAACACCAATGATGATTACTTAGGAACACAGGGCTCCTAAGCTTAATCACAGTCATTCAAAACAGTCAGGCACCTCGTGGCCTTCAAGTGAGAAAGCTTAGTTCAACACATCTCCCCCACACCTAGGAATGAATAATGCTTTTTTAAATGTGTTCTTGATCTCACTTTTCTTTAAGAAAGTAGCTAACAGATGAAACAGAAGATTCAAACATTCGGTCATCCAAATATTCAAAACACATCATTGCCACATGAGGCTGCTGCCCGGGTGCCCCTGGACACCTGCGGATGCTGCTCTCCTGCCCTCACTGCATGTGGCTGTTGGAATTTAAGATGAAGTTGCTCAGTCCCAGCAGCCACACGTCCAGGGCTAAAGAGCTACACAGGGATGGTGGTGCTGTGTGTTCCTTGCCGATTAGAGAAGGCATCCGTCATCACAGAAGCGCTGTTGGGCAGCACTACCCTAGGCTATCACTGCAGACGCAGAGCCAAAGAGCTTTACCCTGTTGCCCTAGGGAAGGCAAAACCGGGCAGGGTCCTGCCACCCTTCTTTCCAGAACTGACAACCGTTTGTTGCTACTGTATATTAGAAAAGCCCAGAAGTGTCAATTCAGAAAACAGATCTTTTATTCAAAATTTTTCGGTGTGGAAAGGAAGAAATCACAGTGTCATTTGAACTTTTGTTTTAGAGTCCCTCTACATTTGTAAGGAGTAAACAATAATTCCTGTTTCCCTTTCCGTTTTTTTCCTTCTTGGACTATGAGCAGTGAAGCCAATTTTTTCCCTGCCTCTAGGCCACCTCCCACAGCTTCCAGGTTGGGAGAAGAAAAGTAGGCAAAAAAGGGAGAAGTCACCTTGTCCCTTATAAATACTTGAGTAACGTTGCATGGATGAAACATCCACAGCAGGGCAGCGGTCCCACGGGGTGGTCTGTGAGGCCGGCTCAGCTAACGCCAGGTGGAAGAAGGAAGAAAAGGCCTCCTTCCCTCTGCCCGCCCCGCTCCTTTCTCCAGCAGATAGGAAGCAAGCAAAGCCTCCTGCTCCTTCTCTGGGCACCGAATGCCTGGCTCAGCCACAGCACAGTCCCTGCACTGCAGTGAGGGCCACATGGAACAGAGCCCAATCTGCCTCCTGCCTGGGGACAACCCCTCCTGTGCAGGGAACATTTTATGGTAGCAAGGAGGGAATTTGGTAGAAAGGTTTGGCTCTGAGGACGGCAGAGCTGGAAATTGGAGATGAGACCTCCTGGAGTTTTACAGGCTCTTCTGTCTTCTCTTAGAGATTCTCAGGCTGGTGTACGAGATTTGGTAGCCAAGGACACAGCTGATACTTAAATAATATCAATAATAAAAGACAGCAGCCCTTTTTACACATTAATTTACTTCCCAGTCCTCACGGCAGCTCTGTGTGGTAGGTCTTTTAGCTTGTCCCACCTTCACCTCTCAGGGTCATGCAGGTGGAGAGCAGGGTTTAACCCAGATGTTCCCGATAAACGAGTCACAATTAACTACTATGCTAGGCAAGGCAGTGTGCTGGAAAAAAAAAAAAACCTGAGAAAAACAGACAACTCTCCCACCCTCCCCATTCTACATTTTAATTTCTTTCTAATGATGTCGTCAGCTGGTTGCAAACAAGCTGCACAGGCTACAGAGCAAACTTCATGATGACAGGTCACAACTGCCCCCAAACCTCCCTGTCTCAGTGCGTTTGTGCTGCAATAAATAACAATACCACAGACTGGGAAATTGATAAAGAAGAGAAATTTATTTCTGATGGTTCTGGAGACTGGCACGTCAGAGATCAAGGCACCCACAGGTGTCTCATGAGACCTTGCACCTTCTCGCCTATTCGTGTGTCTATAGAATAGATGTGAAATCTCAACTTCAATGCCGATCGATTATTGGGAAGCTCAAAACTCAACTGCAACTTTGCTTTTCACATCAGCCAAGAGGATAACATTGGTAAGGTGCTGTATAGAGCAGTGGTTCTCAACCTTCCGAACACTGTAAACCTTCAATTCAGTCCAAAGAGGTCACGACCCACAGGTTGAGAACCCTTGGTATAGAGGTTCATGCGTTTTCGAGCAATTTCTTACATATTAGCTACTCTGGATATTCCTCACAGCCTGGGAAAGCCTGGCTTGTATAATTAGCTCAAGTTGAAGATGAATATACTGAGGTTCAGGAAGGTGTTAAATAACTCAGTCAAGGTCAGGTGGCCAGAAGTTGCTACAGCCGATGATGAAAAAAATTGTCCAGAATCCAGATGAGCCAAATATCCCTGCAGCCCTGATGGGGTTCGGTTGAATGACTCAAGTGCCTTTGATGCTATCACCAGAGTGGGATAACTTGTTAGTTGATTAGGAAAGGAGTTATTTAGATTAATATGGATGTTCAGTCTGAAAAATGAAGGCAATCAGGTTGCTACTAGTTTAACGACTTCATACAGCGATTCCATAACACTCTGGGCTCCCAGGCCCCAAGCTGACAGCTCCATCATCAAAAGGACAGGAGAGAGTGTGCAAATCCCTGCAGTAACTCTGGGTTTTGATAGTGATTCGTAATGATGGAGAGAGATTTCTGAACTTATCAACCGGGCAGGAGGAGGCAGCTGAAGACTCTCAAGCCAGAAGTTTGAAAAGTTGCTGACAACGGATTTTACTGGCAAACTGTCTCTTTGCACCAAAGTCAGTTGAGATGGCATTGACAAGTAGAGGGGAAAAACTGTCCTAAAATTCTCCTTAGTTGATTGGTACAAAAATACAGAAAAATGCTAGGGAGTTTGGTGGCCAGCAGTTTGTGACCCAGATGACACCAACACAATGGTATCATCTTTCAGTTGGCTATTGGATTTCATGTGTAAAGCTGCGTGTAGCAAGGGAAACCCAGATTTATCTCTTTTTGGAATACATTGTCATGTTAAAATTATTTGTAAAAACTCTCTCATTACATACATTAGCAGTCAGCACCCTGGTTAAGATGCCAGTATCTTGCGGATGACCTACTTTTATGCTTATTTGCCAGCCAACCTTGAGGGTGTCCTAAAAATCTAGCTCTTGGTCTACACAAAACACACATTCCACCTCCTCTTTGGGGAGAGAAAAAAAGGGCCCGTGGTCATTTTGAGGATGTTTGAAAAGATAAAAATCAAGAGATGGTTATCTGCACACTGGAACATTCTTCTCCTCACCAGGAGCAATGAGCCCACTTCAGCAACTTCCCAGGGACCCCCGGGGATGAGAGAAGCCCCTGGCTGCTAGCAGCACACCCTTCTCCTTACTTTGAGATCTTCCACCTACCTGCCACTTCCTGCTTTTTTTCTTTTTGCAGTTTTTGGTCGGGGCTGGGTTTGAACACGCCACCTACAACATATGGAGCTGGCACTCTACTCCTTTGAGCCACAGGTGCCGCCCCACTTCCTACTTCTCAAAGCTTTTCCACCTTGAAAAAAATGATCTTGTCAAGTTGAACCCCTCTCTGATTTTACCTCTGATTTAGAATATTCCTTGTGATCCTTCTATTTGTGGCAGAAGCACATGTAACTATGTGAACTTACCACGTTCCTCCTCTATCTTCTAAGGAGGGTGGGTCCCCCAAAGGATCCTTATTTCTTGCCAAACTCTCACGAACATCTAAAGAAATGGGAATACAGAAGCAACACGTGGCATGAGAGAGAAGGATAAAGAGAGGAAGAGAAGGGCAGTGCCTGTGGCTCGAGGAGTAGGGGGCCATTCCTGTATGCTGGAGGTGGCAGGTTCAAATCCAGCCCCAGCCAAAAACTGCAGAAAAAAAAAGAGAGAGAAAGAGGAAGGAAGAGAAGGGGAGGGCAGAGGAGAGAGAGACGCCGTGGGAGAAGCTGGAGAAAGAGAAGTACTCAGGAAGGGCTTTTAGAAAGTTTTGCTGTGGGATGTGAGATGCATTCCTGCCTTTGTTTTCTGCTGTCTTTAATAAGAATCTTCCATAGGTTTTGCATGAGTGCGTGTGTCATGTGTGTTGATGCAACAATACGCTGAGACTGACCTTCATAGGTAAACACAAAACAGCCTGGATACATTCAAATTATAAACTGTTAAAGATTTTTTTAAAAATAGCTTTTCATGTATGCATCTTTTGCCTCTCTTTGTAAAATACACATGTCTAGAAGACAATATTTGGAAATAGAGACAATCATTCTCTATATCTAGTGTATTTGCTATCACTATGTGTTACGTGTGCTAAACACCTATTACATATTTTATTCCTTGAGTGACAGGAAAAGCATGTTTGGCAATGATTATTATAATTTGTTATAGTAGGAGTTGATGTTTTACAATATAATAGAATATTAGAACTTTAGGCAAAGGATATAGTTTTGTCAGGGTTTTTTGCAAAAAGCTACTCCAATGGCAAGGCGTCACTGTGTTCCTAACAACCTTAGGAGGAAAAGCTTCTTGCTTAGTCTTATGCTAAGAAACACAAATGCCTATACGCCACTGAGCACAACTAGTGTCATTACTTGCCCAATTGTGCACAGCAAGCAGAACAGTACCTGAGATGACCCTGCTTCAGGATTTGGAAAGTTGTCTTAGGGGAAATTAACTGTGTATTAAGAGGATTGTGAGCAACATAATATTGGCAAACCTTTAACAACCGGCTTTTCAGGGCAGGGGAAACTCTGGTCGGTAGCATTTGCCAATTTCTGTGGTGTAAATATTTTCATTATGGCTGATTTCAACCACCTGATATGGCATCACAGAACGTGGAACTGGAAAATGATGCCCCCAACCGGCTTTTCCCAGCCAGTGTAAGTCAGCCCCTGAGCACCTGATTCTAAGGTTGTCCCTTTGTAGATATCCAAAAAGCAAGCATGATCTAAAATATTAAAATAAGCAAATAAATAAATAAAGTATACCTTATTTAAGTTAAGTTTATACCTTAACTTTAAAAAAAGGCAAGTATGAAAAATGCAAAGATTCAGAAAAATGGTACGGAAGCACCAATAATTACTTTAAAGCACCACTGAAAGAAAACTACAAAATATTACGTAAGGCAAATCAACCAGATAATAAAACACATCTACATTCAGTACAATATTTGCAAAGACTTCTTGAACTTCAATAGCCTTCCAGGCTAATGTGATCATACCAGGAGAGCCAGAACACCAGAATTATAGACTGTTAAGTCCTTGAGGGGTCATTTAACTAGCTCCTGGAGGCATGAGATTTTATTAGATAAGCACAGAATAAGGAATATGCCCAGAATAAGGAATATGCCAGCACCTGAACTGAGGTCAATCATATGAAGATTTCTCTTCTGTTTGGCCAAGTGCCCTTGCATTCAATGGTCCCCTAGTGTAGCAGCCCGTATAGCCTATGGCTAGGAGGAGTGAGAGTTATAGGAAATACCTGTAATGGAACACCTTGGTGAAAAGAGCATGGAGAGAGATTTGGTTCTAACAGGCATGAGTGAGCTCACGAGATGAGAGCATTGGTGAATTGGCAGTCACTACACCTGTGGTGTTGAGACGCACGAGCCCAGCTTTATATTAGGCTGGAGGAGAAGGCAGTCAAGAGGCATGCACATTCTATCACGGATTCACT
>CAUYQV010009480.1:0-13801 GCA_963574575.1 Galagoides demidoff
TGGGCTCAAGCGAGTCTCCTGCCTCCGCCTCCCAAGTAGCTGGGACCACAGGCGCTCGCCACAACGCCCGGCCATTTTTTGGTTGCAGCCATCATTGTTGTTTGGCGGGCCCGGGCTGGGGATTCGAACCCGCCACCTTAGGTGTATGTGGCTGGCGCCTTAGCTGATTGAGCCACAGGCGCCGAGCCTATTCCTCAGATTTTTAGAGACCACCATCCTCCAGATCTGTGTTGGCTCCCACATAGGAGTGCCCAAATCCTTAAGCACTCATTCATGTCTCTACTTGAGAAGTAGCAAGTTTTGTCTGTCCAATTTGAATTTGGATGGAAGAGGAAAATATGCTCAGATTTTGGCCAAGATACTAGTAGAAGACAGTCTCCAGGAAGAAGTCTGCAGGGTAGTGTGGTCAGGTATTGGGCTCTATGTCTCTACAGCATAGGTAAGCAAACTAAGCTTTCAAGCAACTGGCTCCCACATTCTTTCATATATATTCTGTAAGGGCTTTCAGTCTTAAAGCAGCTAACTTGAATAGCTGCCAGAGAGACACCCCTCCACTGCCCCGGTTTGCAGAACTGCAAACATTTACTACCTGGTCCTCTATGGGAAAATCTTGCTGTTGTCTATCCTAGAAAGCCAATGCAGCCTGTGGCTACCTACAAAGGAGTGAGAACAGTGCCAAGTTCACATGTCTCCCTTGCATTTCTCCCTGTGTAGAAGGAATTCCCTATAGGGATTTCTGCACCCCTAGCACAACGTGTCACCTTCCAGCTCCCTCCTCTCTTGTGCATTTCACTTTCTGGGAAGTTTAATCATAAGAGAGGTATCAGAAAGAGGGAAAGGAAATATGGACCATTTTCGCTAGCTCAGAAAATGTCTTCAATGTGGCCCAAGAGTGGATGGGCTGGATATTGGTCTGCCCGGTCACTGGCTATTACGTGAGGATGTAGGTGGTGGTGAGAGGGCAGTGAAGCATTCAGGCTTGGAGTTGTATTTCCCAGAAGTTCCCTTCATTTGGTGCTTATTTTCCCTCTTGTAACATCCCCTGCCTAAGCTTTTGGCTGAAGTTATCTTTCTCTTCTACCTGGTTTCTTGTGGAGCATACAAGAACATGTTAGTGGGGTCACCCTGAGAAGGTGCAGCAGGTTGAGAGTGGCTTACCAGGAGCCCCCTAGAGTTTAGTTCCCTCTTCCTGTCATTCCTTGTGCCAGCTTGGCCTCCTGGTTTCTATACACCTGGGATAGGAGTCCAGCAAGACATGCACTATGGCAGTTCCCAGGCACAATAGCATGATTATCTCCTAGGATACATCCCCTATGTTTATTTTGCCAATGTTAATGTCCCCATCAGTTAAGTCAGAAGCATTCTTGACCAGGCATTCACAAAATAACCAGAAACTATTTCCATGTGACTTAGTACCAAATTATAGTACAATACCATTCCATTCTCCTTAGAACTTCCACAAAGGTCAAGTCAAACAGAGGATCTGCTTCTGGAAGGGGTGTGCTCCCCTGCATGCGTTTGCACATTGTAAAGTACGTTATGTGAGGTTACATCTCTGGGGGTCTGGGGCCTAGTTCACATACCACAGCTCAGAGCCCTACTGGGATTACTGTTTTGTCTTTGACCCTTTCTGTCAGTGTTAACGTTGATACGATAATCATAACCTAGAGGAAGATAAATGAGATTATGCAGGAAATTGCATAGAACAGAGTTTGCCCTGCAGTGTCCTGGATAAAGGAATTTGGTTGAGAAACAGGGATTTTCTCTAGTTAATGGCTGTGCAATTGTCCAAATCAAGTAGTTGGCATTGATAGGTCACTGCCACCTAATTTTCATACCCTCTTCAAATTTCACCAGTTGTGTGTTGTCTCAGTGAAATCTTTGATAGCAAAGAGATTTAGTACAAAATGAAGTGTCACAGCTAGTTGTCACATCTGTGTTTATTTCTTGCACAGCAGGCGTTAGGAATGATGGGGACTATAATTACAGAGTATGCTGTCTTTATGAACTTATTTGCTTGGGTCTTTCATGGCTTTGCCTGTTTGAAAAATACAATGTAGTCCCTTCGTGGAAAGTTCTGCTGTTTCTTCACAATCAGATTCTGGGTCTAAATAGCTGGCAGGAGCAATAACCTGGTGTTTTTCCTGGCACAGGCTCTCAGATGTGTTTGATGTCAGTTTGTCTCAGGATGACCATGTTTCCTTTGAGCACTTGATTAGCAGGACTCTCATGGGCCTCTGCACAGCAGAGTTGCTGTTTTCTGTTCTTAACATACTATTTTGTGGGGAGACATTGTAAAACAAAGTATCTCATTGCTCATCAAACCTGCAATGAACTCACATACTTAATTACATTAGTATGAACTTGCATTTCCTATTTCATTCAAGGGGTTCTACTCTGTTGCTCCCAATCCTTCAGCACTCAAGTCCTACCAGACTCAGGCAGTGGGAGCCTCCTGGGCTGCCCTCTGGGTTCTTTCACCTTAACCCATCAGAGTTGGAGTTCTTCTGTACTTCTCAGTACAACCACCAACATATTTCAGATTCACTTGCATTTTTCCTGCCCAACCTTTGAATTGCTATTTTCCCAGGAAGCTTTGGGTTCTTTTAGTATGAAATGGTGATTTAGAAACCAAGATCTGTGGACTGAGCATGTTTATTGATAATAGCTAGGCAAGAGGGGGTGTTGCTGGATCACTCCTTCGGGACATTGTTGGTGAAGGCAGGTCAGGGTTATGAGTATGTGTAAAAATTCACATACATCTGCACAAGTGCATGTGGCTGGCATTCCAGCCCAACATGGGTCCATTCTACTGTTCACTCTTCTATATTAGTAAATCCCATCTCTGGACATGAGAATCCTGGCTCCCCCATCCTTAACACATTTAGGTATCAATCCTCTTGTTTCTGTGGCCCACCCCCCACCATATTATAAGTCCCCTTCACCTAGGTTATTCTCTTAATGCCCATGCCCATGGCCCAAGTGGAGGCCCTCTGGATCCCACATGGTCAGATGCCTCTGCCAGGATGTTCCTCATGTGATTGTCCTCACCAGACTGTCTGGACCCTTATCCTATAGGGCAGTCATTCTCAACCTTCCTAATGCCACAGCCTTTTAATTCAGTTTCTGTGGGTTGTGACTCCCAGGTTGAGAACTGCTGTTCAAGGGCAACCCCCTATCAGATGCCATCCCATCTTCAAGTTGCTGGGACACCACCACCACTGAAAGCTCCCTCTCTAAGTGAACATGCTTCTCAGGCTGCACAACCTCTTGGCCACACTGACCATCTGTCTAACCAGATGCCCTCCTTGCTCTTCAGACTCACCACTGTTAGTTTACTACATTCACGGAATGGAAAGGAAGGACAGGGGGCAGGGAGGGGAAGACTAAGAAGAAAACCAAGAACCGCATGCCTAATTATCAGAAGCCAGAGTGTACTGACTCTGACATACGCCAGGCCATTGGGATAGTGTTGCTCTTTGTTCCCATACTCAGTGTCATCTTTTTTGAGATACGTGTTTCCTATTGTGACTGGCATCAAATGACTGTAGTAGCTACAACCTTTGCTGTTCTGATGGTGCTGGGTGTCTGTCTGCCATTGACCATTCTTGGTCCTCAGGTCTAGTCCATGTGGTCACAGAAACTGAAGATAATTGATATCCCTCACTACATGTGGTTATCCTCATCCTGCCACATGACCTCATGAGATATCTGCATTTGTCTACCTCTCCATGTGAGGTCACCAGAAGGGCAGGTGATGCTAGAGATAACTCACATCTGGGTTAAGAGCTTCATTTCACCTCAATGTGGCCTCTGAGGGTTTCCTTTACCCAACTGTGATTTCACATTTTATTGACAGGGATGGATGTGTAGTTGGACTTCCATGACCATGTTTCCACATCTGCTCATTCAATGAAGTGTGGATGGAAAATATTTTTTAACAGTATAAAATAATGCTAATAAAAAAGCAATGGAATATAACAACTTTTTAAATAACATTCACATTGTATTATTAATAAGTAATCTAGAGTTAATTTAAATAAATGATAGGATATGTGTGGCTTATATACAAATACTATACCATTTTATATAAAAGACTAGAATATTTAAGAATTTTGGTATTTTCAGGGGTCCTCGAACCACCTCCCATGGACACCAAGGGAGGAAAGATAGGAAGATTTTGTATGTGAAATTAGACAGCAAGATAGACATAAAGTGATAGAACCATAATTCTTTCAAATATTATAGGATGAGTTTTTCTGGGATACTGTGTCCCCAACATTATTAGAAAAAGTGGTGACTTGTTTATGTTTTCCTTTAAAACAACCAAATGATCTCTGAAAACTGAGCTATGGTGGTGAAAGCCCTGGCGATGGAATCTCACCATGTGGTGCCCTGTAAAGAATTGTGATGCCCGGCTCGGCGCCTGTGGCTCAATCGGCTAAGGTGCCAGCCACATACATCTAAGGTGGTGGGTTCGAATCCCCAGCCCGGGCCCCCCAAACAACGATGGCTGCAACCAAAAAATGGCCAGGCGTTGTGGCGGGCGCCTGTAGGTCCCAGCTACTTGGGAGGCTGAGGCAGGAGACTCGTTTGAGCCCAGGAGTTTGAGGTTGCTGTGAGCTGTGATGCCATGGCACTTTCCCGAGGGGGATAGCTTGAGGCTCCGTCTCAAAAAAAAAAAAAAAGAATTGTGATGCCCTTTTGTTCCTTTCAGATATGGAACAGTGTACACTCTGCCCTGAAGGCCACTACCCAGACAAGAAAAGGGAGCACTGCTTTCCCAAAGAGGAGGCCTTCCTGGCCTTTGATGAGCCTTTAGGTCTGGCTCTGGCATGTGTGGCCTTGTCCATGTCGGCCCTCTCGGTGCTGGTCCTTGTTGTGTTTGTGTGGCACCGGGACACCCCCATAGTGAAGGCCAACAACCGGACCCTGAGCTACACCCTCCTGGTGTCCCTCACGCTCTGCTTCCTCTGCTCCTTGCTATTCCTCGGCCGCCCCTCCCCTGCCACCTGCCTCCTCCGACAGGTCACATTTGCACTTGGGTTCACTGTGGCTGTGTCCTCTGTTTTGGCCAAGACACTCACTGTGGTCATGGCCTTCCAGATGACAAGGCCAGCAAGCAGGACCAGAAGGTGGCTGGGTCCCCAGAACACACATTCTATTGTGCTCCTTTGCTCCCTCATCCAAGTGACCCTCTGTGGGATCTGGCTGGGGACTTCTCCTCCCTTTCCGGCTGAAGACTCATGGACAATGCCCAACCACATCCTCATCCAGTGTGATGAGGGCTCCATCGCTGCCTTCTACTGCGTCTTGGGCTATCTGGGCTTCTTGGTCCTGGGCACCTTTGCTGTTGCCTTCCTGGCAAGGAACCTGCCTGACACCTTCAATGAGGCCAAGTTCCTCACCTTCAGTATGCTGGTGTCCTGCAGTGTCTGGGTGGCCTTCCTCCCCAGCTACCATAGCACCCAGGGCAAGGCTATGGTGGCTGTGGAGGTCTTCTCCATTGTGGCCTCCAGTGCTGGGCTGCTTGGCTGCATCTTTGCTCCCAAATGCTATGTGATCCTTCTTCATCCAGAAAGAAACACCCTCCAGGCTTTAAAGAGGAAGCCTGAGAAAGCATACCAGAAGGACCCCATGATACATGAATTGCATAGAGCAGCGGTTCTCAACCTTCCTAATGCCACAACCCTTTAATACAGTTCCTGTGGGTTGCAACCCACAGGTTGAGAACCACTGGCATAGAGGGACTCTGATGCTTATTCATGGTATGGAATTTGTACAAGAATTGTTTAAAGCACTCCTGAAAATCAATACAACTTAAACAAACAATATATCTGAGAAAATATAGCAATGAGATACTGCTAAATTACACAGGCAATTTCCATAAGCAAAACTTGATTATCCAGTGAGTAAGAATTGGGTAAGGCATGCCTATAAAGCAATAAAATTTAAAAAATCTGAGAAAAAGTAGCAATGAGTTATAGACGTGTACTTTGAGAAGCAAAATCTGATTAAGTAGTAGATAAGAATAAGATGATAAGCCTAATTAGTAATGAAAAATGCAAAGTTAAATAACTGTGAAATACCTTGAATACATGTTATTGCTAAATATTACAACTAGCAAAGTTTAAATGAATGTATAGTGTTATATCTTTAGGACAAGAAACACAGGAACAATACCCGGAAAAGGTTACTTCTAGGGCATACGTGGGATTGAGATAGGAATGAAACCCCCCTTTGTCTATCTTTTTATGTAAGTGTGACTTTTGAACCATGTGGAGATTGTACATATTCAAAAATGAAAACAATGTAGAAGGGAGTGAAACACAATTCATAAAAATGAAAACCAAGAGAATTGTATAAGAAACTGGTAACCCCAGGATCATTTAGATATCTTCCAAAGTTAGTTTATTGACTTTACACACTTAAATAACTGACACATAAAGTGAAATGTGAATGAGGAGTTCAAGTGTAGCCCAGTCAACACAGCAAGACCTCTAAATTAAATTCTAAAATTAAATTAAATTTCTTTTTCAGAACTGTGAATAAATAACAAATTTTAGGCAGTGCCCGCAGCTCAGTGAGTGGGGCGCTGGCCACATACACTGAGGCTGGGAGGTTTGAACCTTGCCCAGGCCAGCTAAACAACAATAACGACTGCAACAAAAAAAATAGCTGGGTGTTGTGGTGTGCACCTGTGGTCCCAGCTACTCAGGAGGCTGAGGCAAGAAAATCGCTTAAGCCCAAGAGTTTGAGGTTGCTGTGAGCTGTGATGTCACTGCACTCTACCAAGGGCAACATAGTGAGACTGTCTCCAAAGGAAAAAAAATTTTTTTAATAGCATTAGTTGGTAATGTCATTGATGAAGTAATATTAGAACTGTTTTGTTTGTATTTGTAGAACAGAACAGATGAGTAGACACATTTCAGGAAGTGAAGGTTAAATGCAGTATGAACTACATACACACAGGGAACAGGGTGAGGTGAGGAGGAAGCATGTGGTGTCTTGAGTTTGTGATTTTAGTATGAACTCCTGATCTATGTTTCAATGCCTAGGAGAAAATATTTACAATTACCATTCCACACTATATAAAAGCAGGGTTTCTTGGAGAAACATGGTAGATTCAAAGGCCATAACAGAGAAATTATGATGTGAAATTTGAGTATTTTCTTGTGTTGAAAGCAAGGAAGTGCCCCACATCTGGCATTATAGCCAACTGTTCGACCTAAGGAGATCCCTTTGCTGTAGTTTAAATACTATACAGTGATGCCTCATAATGCAGAAATAAAGAATCCCTTATGATGTACAGATACCACAAAAGGATGTAGAGGTGGTAGGTGAAAGAAAAGTTCCCTTTTACAGCACATCCTTTAACTTGAGAGAAACCTGGTCAAATTAGAAAGTCCCCATTTTGCCAACCCCAATCGAATAAATAATTCAAGGAGTAATCATGAAAGGAGACACATCAGGTGGAAAAGTTAATGAGAACTAGGATGTCCCTATGTTTCCACAGTTCCTGTCTTGAGGTCTTGGTACTTGTTCTCTGTGTGAGTGAAGCCCCTATGTCTGGTATGAGCTCTTGGAGCTGAGACCTGGGCACAGAGAGAACTTATAGTCTGAAGTAAGAGGTTAAGACAGTCTATGTGTGAATGAGGTATTCGTATGGGTGAAGGGGTCTAGGCATAGAATTATTCCTCCAGTGGGCCACATGTATCCAGGTTGAGAACCACTGGATGTGCAAAATTTATTTTAAAGATAAAACTTTATTGTACTTCCCTAAATGGAAAACCAGTTTGACCATAAAGAGAAGAGAGTAATAGCTGTAGATATAATAGCGATATACTGAATTTAAAAGAGATTGGTTAGTTTTAGAGCTGTTACAGATATGCTTACTTCTTCACAAATGAAAAAGACTAAGAGAGAACTGCAACAGGAATTGCTTCCCAACCAGTGATTCAGTGCTGCCAGTGCCTTATTCTTCCATGGTGTGCACCCAGTGGGGTCCTGAGTCGGTCCATTCCTTTTCTCTTAGAGACCCAGTAAGGGCAACAAACAGAACTTGGCCTGATTTTGCAGCACAATTGGGATAACAAATATTTATAAGCAGTAGTTGAAGGGAAGCCTATATCTAAGGGGAAAAAGATATTATAGAGGCCAGCCACTGTGGCTCACAACTGTAATCCTAGAATTCTGAGAGTGTGAGGTAGGAGGATTGCTTCTTCTCAGGAATTCAAGACCTGAATAAGCAAGAGTGAGACTCTATCTCTACTGAACATAGAAAAATTAGCTGGGCATTGTGGTAGGCACCTGTATTCTCAGCTACTTGGGAGGTTAAGGCAGGAGGATTGCTTGAACCCAGGTGTTTGAGGTTGCTATGAGCTAGCCTGACGCCATGGAACTCTAGCATGGGTGACAGAGGGAGACTGTATCTCAAAACAAGACAAAAAACAAACCCCCAAACAAACCAAAAGAAAAAATACAGTAGAACCTTCATAGCTGACCACCTTTCCACAAGGACCCCCTCCTTAAATTGACCTAATTTTCATAGACAAGAAGACATGGACCACATGTAGGTGTCAGCACAGTAGACCTAGTTCCTTATGTTGACCAGTTTGTTACAGTCCCTTGGGTGATCAACTTAAAGAGATTCTACTGTTTTGGTGGAGTAAAGGCACTCCATTGTGGTTGCTAATCCACCATGTTGACTTATGATTAATCCCAGTCTCAGGAGTGCTTCCAAGATTTCCACTTCATTTACTGTTCCTTGTGTAAACCAAAAGAACCTTGATATTTCATAGACTAGTATTTACCATAAACACTGCCTTTAGGAAGTGATAGGCTATGACAAAAATAGAGCATTCTTGTCCATCTTTGAAGGTCAACTCTGAATGCTCTGCATGTCTGTTCTGGAACCCATGTACCCCTTCCCTATGGTATGTAAGTTCTGGGTCTTGGGGGTAGTGGTACAGAAGATATCTGCCTGTCTTGTGGCCACTTAAGCCCACAATTCTGTCCATAAGTTCCCCAATAAAACACCCTCTACCAACAAGTTGGATTTGTCTGCCTTGTTCTTTGGTTTCTTAGCTCCTTCTGCATTTGCAGGTTGCTTTGTGTATACATCCCTTTCACAAAATAGTATTTGACATCAGAAAGTGAGGGTTCTGGGTGTTGTGAGGTCTGTGGAGACACTAACCTACTGACTGCAACTTTAGCATGAAAAGCAACCTCAAAAGTTCAACTGTGCACCCCTTGGTTATGTTACAGATGGTTCAACGTTGTACCAGAGAGCTTGCCTGAGGTCCCTAAGGAACATCAGGGGCAATGCTTATACCAAAGGTAAAATTAAAAGCCCACCATTTCCCACTTAAGGAAACTCTGGCCTCAATACAGGTTGATAACAGACTAGGGTCACACAGCCAACACGACAAGGGAAGATTTCTGGAATCCCAATGTCTCACTACCAAATCCTGTGGCATTCCTTGCAGAGAACAAAATCATGAATTGTATGTGCGAAATAAAGACCTGTTAGGGGTCACACAATACAATTTTCAGATCAACACAGAGGCCTGGGAGGAAGGAGAATGACTTGTCCCCGGACAAAGATGATGATGACTGGACATCCACAGAACCACTGCCACCTGCTTGGTCACCATGTGCCCTCCTCAGGCTCTCTGAATCCTCAGTGCAACCCTACAGAGGCAAATTCCAATGTCCTCATTTTGCAGATGGGGACACTGAGGCATAGTGTGTATGTATCGTCCCCTAAGCTCCCAAACAAAAAGGAGGCAGAACATGGGCTTCAAACATTATTTCACAAAAGGGGAAAGTGAGGCTCAGAGAGGGTGAAAGAGTACCAGCTCACCCTCCTTGGAGTGGGGGGCACAGGACAGGTGGCCCCACAGCCCTTGTTCAGAACCCACTGGACCTACTATGTCACAGCTGAACTAGGCGGGCCATTACCATGGAAACTGGGACATACATACATGTATATGTACACACACACACACCGCATTCTGTAACCAGGCCAAGAACTGGAGTCTCGTTCACCTCGCGGGGCAGCTCTAGAGTCAGCATTTCCAGCGTTGGTCATGAGGCCCAGAGCACCTGGAGTGCGTAGCCCCAACTTCACACCGGGACCTGAGACAACATCCAGTCCACCAAAGTTTAACACGGGGCCACGGAAGCTGAGTAACTCATCTGTGGCCTTGGGGCCGGTTGTAAAGGGCTTGACCATCATTTGTGGGCACCTCTAATTATGTCACGGTAACACATTTCACTCCCTCCTCACCAGAGTGGTACATCACGTGCAGAGCCCTTGGTGGAGACAATGAGCACATGTGCCTGGAGGAGGGAGGCAGAGGGGCAGAGGTGGACCAGGGTTGGGGTTGCTGTAGGGTGGTTGTGGGTATATACTTATTTGTTTGTTCATTTATAATTGAGATGGAGTCTTACTATGTTGCCCTCAATAGAGTGCCTTGGTGTCACAGCTCCTAGCAACCTCAAATTTTTTGGCTTAAGCGCTTCTCTTGCCTCAGCTTCCCAAGTAGCTGGGACTACAGGTGCCCGCTACAATGCCGGGCTACTTTTGTTATTGTTGTCATTGTTGTTTCTAGCAGGTCCCAACTGGGTTCAAAACCACCAGCCACATGGTCAGTGCCCTAACCTAATGGACACTGAGTGGGTGGGTGGGTTTGGTTTATTTAAACAATCAGTTGGTGCAGTGGCTCACTTGTGTGATCCTAGGACTCTGAGAGGCTGAGAGGGTAGATTGCCTGAGCTCAGGAGTCTAAGGCCAGCCTGAGCAAGAGTGAAACCCTCATCTCTACTAAAAATAGAAAAATTACCCAGGCATCGCCGTCCTGGCAGGCACCTGTAGACCCATTTGCTAGGGAGGCCGAGGCAGGAGGATTGCTGGAGCCCATGAATTTTAGGTTGCTGTGAGCTATGACGCCATAGTACTCTACCCAGGGGGACAGATTGAGACTCTGTCTCAATAGTAATAATAATAATAATAATAAATAAACATGCAGGCTTCTATGTGCCAGTGCCTGGTCAGTGTGCAGAGACCTTTGTCCTGACTCACTGGCTCTTCAATCTCTGCCTCCCACCTTGCCAGTGCCTCATGTCCACTCTGCCTGGACCCAGCGTGAGTTATGTGGTTTTAGGCAGTTGAACAGCATCCCTGGCCTTCACCTGCTTGATGTTAGAAGAATCCTCCCTACCTTCCCACTCCCAGTTGTGACAATCAGAAATGTCCCCAGATACTTCCAGATGTACCCTAGAGGCTAAATGAAATAAAATTTTAAGGCACCCTCCAGCAACTGACTGGACCCCCTCTTGGCCAAGGGGATCCCTAAAACTGAGTTGCTAGCCTTGAGAAAGGGGATCAGACGTGCCTCATCATGACCCCTTCCTTTCTTAGAGATGTCCTTTGTGACTCAATAGGACTTAGGCCATGCAAGACATACCTGCAGGTTCTCAATACACACAGCAAACCACTTGAGTCTAAACATATGTCCTTTCTCTCTGATTAGCAGACTCTTTTTTTGAGACTCTATGTCGCCCTCAGTAGAGTGCTATGGCATGACAGCTCACAGCAACCTCAAACTCTTGGGCTTAAGTGATTCTCTTGCCTCAGCTTCCCCAGGAGCTGGGACTACAGGTGCTGGCCACAACACCTGGCTATTTTTTAGCTGTAGTTGTTATGGCAAGCCTGGGCTGAGTTCCAACCCACCAACCCCGTGTATGTGGCCGGAGCCCTAGCTGCTGAGCTACAGGTGACACCGACAGACTCTTATCTTAACTCAGCATTCCTTTTTGATGATTCCTAGATGATTAGACAAAGCCTAACTCTTTGAATTGTGAGCTAAAGAATCATTAAACCACATACAACTTGTGAACCCCGTGCCACTTTGAGATGGCCCACTTTTGGGGGCCAAACCAATGTTATTGATTAGCCTTTCCCATAAAGATAAATCGACACCTTTCACATATCGATTTATGACTTTACCTGTAATTTCTGACTCCCTAAAATGTATAAAACCAAACTATAACCCCACCACTGTGAGTCCACTTGCTCAAGGCTCCTTGTGTAACACCACATAATATTTATTGTCATGTCTTCTTGGCCTCGCGTGGTCTGTAACAGGCATCGTATTTTAGAGATACTTAGAAATATCCTCTCATTTGGTGAGCATGACGATTTTGAGGAGTACTGGCCAAGTGTTTTGTACATTGTCCCTCAATTTGGAGTTGTCCAGTGTGTATGTATGACTAAACTTGGACTATGGGGAGGAACTGATTCTTTTACTTAATTTTAATTAAAAAATTAAAATTGATATTTGATTCAAGTAGGCAACTTTTAAGCATGTTTGGAACAACTTGGATCTATGAGTCTGTTATTTTTCATCTCTAAATTTTATGAAATATAATTACACATCAGGGATAGTTGATGAAACGTTAGTGCTAATGAGCACTTACTTGTAAGTTGAGATGTGCCATAAAATGAAAAACACCACATTTCAAAGACTTAATCCATAAAAAGAAAAAAAAATACAAAGACTTAATACAAAAAGGATATAGCCAATCTTATTAATAATTCTTTATATCTATCACATGTTAAAAATGGCAATATTGGATAGATTGAGTTAAATATTTATTATTAAAATTGATTTCACCTGTTTCCTTTTCCTTTTTTATTTTTTGAGACAGAGTCTCACTTTGTCACCCTCAGTAGAGTGCTGTGGCCTCACAGCTCACAGCAACCTCTAATTCTTGGGCTTAGGTGATTCTCTTGCCTCAGCCTCCCAAGTAACTGCAATTATAGGTGCCCGCCACAACACCCAGCTATTTTTTTGTTGCAGTTGTCATTGTTTAGCAGGCCTGGGCCGAGTTCAAACCTGCCTGCATTGGTGTACATGAATGGTGCCATAACCACTGAGCTATGGGTGCTGCCTCTTTTTACTTTTTTAAATATATATGTTTCATTTTTATTTATTTATTTATTGCAGTTTTTTTTTATTTTTGGCCGGGGCTGGGTTTGATCCCGCTACCTCCAGCATATGGGGCCGGCACCCTACTCTTTGAGCACAGGCACCACACCAAAGAATTCATTCTTTTTTTTTTCCTTTTTTAAAAAATTTCTTATAGCATAACTGTATACATTAATGCAATCATGGGGTACAGTGTGCTGTTTTCATATACATTTTGAAATACTTTCATCAAATTGGTTAACATAACCTTCATGTTATTTTCTCAGTTATTGAGTCAAGACATTCATACTCTCTGCTTTTAGAAAGATTCACTTGTACCCTTATAAGATAAACCATAGAGGTCACCCCACCAATCGCCCTCCCTGCCCCATCCACTCCCATCACCTCCCCTCTCTCACCCCCTTCCCATATTCTAAGGCTATAATTAGGTTATGACATTCTTATGAAAGCTATGAATTAGTTTCAAAATAGGGCTGTGTACATTGGATACTTTTTCTTTCATTCTTGAGATACTTTGTGAAGAAGAACATTTTCTAATTCCATCCACATAAACATGAAGGAGGTAAAGTCTCCATCTTTCTTTAGGGCTGCATAGTATTCCATGGTGTACATATACCACTATTAATCCATTCATGGGTCGACGGGAATTTGGGTTTCTTCCATGACCTAGCAATTATGAATTGGGCTGCAATAAACATTCTGATACAAATATCTTTGTTGTAATTCGATTTTTGGTCTTCTGGATATATACCTAATAAAGGAATCGTAGGATCAAATGGCAGGTCTATTTGTAGTTCTCTCAGTGT
>CAUYQV010009483.1:0-17436 GCA_963574575.1 Galagoides demidoff
TCAGCCCTCATAGAATTGAAGGCAGTCAGGGCCTTGCTCTGGATGAGGCTTGGGCTTACGGGAACGTCGACCTGGTTTAACCTTCTATCCAGACTGATCAAGCCTGCTCCACACCAGCAGCAACACTTTCAGTTTCCTTAGAGAGCTGCCCCTTTGCCGTCGTGGCTTGGCTGACTGGTCTGTCCCAGCTTTCGTACCTTCCTCACTGAGCAGAACCGTTTCTAGCTTTTGATCTAAAGTGAGAGACGAGTGACTTCTCCTTTCACTTGGACACTTAGAGGTCACTGCAGGTTACTGATTGGCCTAATTTCAGTGCTATTATATCTCAGGGAATGAGGCGGCCCGAGGAGAGAGAGGCAGAGGAACAGCTTTTATAGATTAAGTGCATCATCTTATGTGGGTACAGTTTGTGGGGCCCCAAAAGGATTACATTGGTACCCGTAACATCCAAGGCCACAGATCACAGCCTACCACACAAGATAGAACAATAAAGAAAAGGTTTGAAATATTGTAAGCATCATCAAAATGGGCACAGAGACACTGAGTGAGCACACGCTGAAGGGACACTGGTAGACAGGCCTAACGCAGGGTTGCCACAGACCTGCAAATCGTAAAGTGTAATCTACAAAGTTCACTAAAACAAGGTGTGCCTGTATTAGAAGCTTCTGGCTCATAGCACATGTCTGTCATAAACCTATTAGTGGCAAATATAGGAGAAGGGAACAGTAACTATATCTCGTGGGAAAAATTCCTTTGTGCCTGTAAGTGAAAATTATTTTCATAAAATGTTTATTTTGGAAAATATTGATAAAATTAGACATTCTATTTGGGATACCTGCTGGATCCTATGCAGTGTTTCTATTATATTCAGAAATGAAAGATCATATAATTTAGTTCATTGAGTATTAGTAAAAGGTTTTTTCCTCCATCAGAGAAAGTCAGCAGATTAGGAAGCTTTATAACTGACTAAAAGAGATCACAATGAGAATTAAAAGAAAAAAATGCCCTTTGCTGTCAGAAATTGTTTAAAGATATATTTGAGAATATAGGTGTTTAATTTTTGTTTTTCAGAGATTTATTCAGTATCTGGCCTCTAGAAATACGCTATTCAATCTCAGCAATTTTTTGGACAAAAGTGGATCCCACGGTGAGAATACTCATATTTTATCATGTTTTGCTAATATTTTAATTTTCAAGTAAGGTTATTAATCCAAGTTCCTTACAACTGATGGCTTCATTGGGTATTTAAGAAAATTGTAAAAATAGCTTTTTACGTATGGCTTTAGAGTTTTTAATTATAGAAAGTATAATAATTACCTTTTTGGCATTCTCAGTATTTACCTTAAAAAGTAGCAATGGGTGTGCTGGACCCACACTTGTATACTTTTGAGGGTTCAGGAGACAATGAAATGAAAGATGCCTTCCAAGTTTGAAAAATCATTCCAGTCTTAAAGCATTTTCTTTCTAGATTAATAAGATTTGAATTACACTCGTGTGCTCATACACCATAATTACTGGAGGCCTGTCATGTGGAAGCCAGGTGCGTCCAGCAAGCAGCTGTTATCAGGTGGCGACAGGAATTAAGTCAGAAGCAGGCTATGTCTGAAACAATAAACAAAAATGCAAGGAAAATCAGAAAAGATATTCTGTATAAGGGTGGTAGTGTCGCTATATGGTAGAATAACTAATTGAATAGTTCTGCAGTGCCTTGTGCCCAAAGTATTTTTGCCTAGAAGTAAGATCTAAATGAGGCTTGTCTCATTTACTGGCCTCATCCTGCAACCGTCTATATTTGGGGAGTTAAAAAAATTCATACTATACAAAGCACAGCTGAAGGTATTTTATTAGCTTTATTTTTTTCTCCCTGCCCCCAGGTTATGATATGTCTACCTTCATAAGGCGCTATAGTAGATACTTGAATGAAAAGGCTTTCTCTTACCGACAGATGGCATTTGATTTTGCCAGAGTGAAGAAAGGGTATGTTTTTTCTTTCTTATATTTATTTGAGGAAAATAAGTCCCTGAAGTATACTTGATTTATTTTAATTAAGTTTAAATGCCAACTAATTCTAACCTTGAAGGCCTAGTTTGCAATCACCTGAAAAAAGAAACTCAGTAAATATATAGACATTAATCTTGAGGTTGCAATACTAATTATTTTATTTATATTTTCATGCAGAAAAATATGATTTTTTGGCTGGGCATGGTGGCTTATGCCCGTGACTCCTTCTGGGAGCCTGAGACAGGAGGATCCCTTGAGCTCAGGAGTTCAAGACTAGTCTGAGCAAGAGCGAGACCCCCATCTCTATTAAAAATGGAAAAAATTAGTGGGGCAATGTCGTGGGCCCCTGTAGTCCCAGCAACTCAGGAGGGTGAGGCAGGAGGATTGCTTTAGCCCAGGAGTTTGAGGTTGCTGTGATCTAGGCTGAGGCCAGGATACTCTAGCCCAGGTGACAGAGGGAGACTCTGTCTTAAAAAAAAAAAAAAAAGAAAGAAAAGAAAACCAACCTGATTTGATACTCAGAGTTTGCATGCCATCACATTTTATTTGTTGAAATTAATTCAAATTTTAATGAATTCTAAAGTGAGTGAATTCTCAATTCTTAAATACATATATACCTTTAAATAATTTATTAAAAAGAGAATTAAAACAAATTTCATTTAAAAGAGTAGAGGATGTAGATAACCATAGCTGTTTAAATGTATTTTGATTGAGGTGAAACTGTGATTGTGTGTGTGACAGAGCTCTGTTTTTGAGAGGTGATACTGTCCTAGGCAACACACACACCCCCTTCATATTCAAACTAATTATTGATACTACCAAATATTTGAGAAAATCTCATTGAAACAGAAACACCTGAATATTAATCCATAATTATTATGATTGATTTCTCTCTAAATAGATCTTTGAATCCTATCAGAAGTGTTCAGCTAGAAGTTTATGCAGGTCTTACACCTGTCCCCAGCTTGAAACTAAGGCCAGGTATCATAGAAGTTTTCCTGTTTTAGTGTCTAGAACCCACATGAAGAACTATTACTCTGTCTCTGGAGTAGGTATTACTCTCTCTCTCACTAGTAGCCAGTCTCACCGTAGCTTTGAGCTACTTTTTTACTATGGTGGTGAAAAATATCAACTTGTCCATTCAGAATAAATCATTTCCTTGTGAGTGACTTCTTTGTAAAATCAGGTCTTTCCCTCGTCCCTTCTCATGAGACTGACTAGTTGATGTGCCTGCCGCTGGCTTCTTACGAGGTCCCACGGCCATTGCTGCCTTTCCCAGCTCCATGGTGACCTCTGTGGACATGTAAGGGCATTCTCAGTGCTTTCCTCACCACTGCGGTGAGAGAGAACCTGAAAGTGGCCGTTATCAGCCTGTCCACATGGTCTGGGATTCCCCAGCTGTTGTGGCACCACCAGCCATTGGCCATTGCTGGGTGCAGGGCTCTCTCAGAGGCGGTGGGTGGGCACCTGTGCCCCGCTGACACACCCTCAGCATGAATTTCACTCCTGTCCTCTGCAGCCAGGTAAACTCTTATCCCTGTTTGGCAAACCATGCTCACTGGCTGGCGTGTTCTTCACTCGATGGTGATAACTCAGTGTCCTCCAGTCCCGTAGGTTCTGTAGCCTTCCAAGACATGTTTTCTCTTTCTCAGAAAAAGAAAAGAAACTGGCTTTAGTGAAAACTTATATTTTTAACATTATTACATCTGTTATGGATTTAGAAAAATTTATTCGGAAATTCAGCTGACCTCTTTTATACACACCACACTTCCTTTCTTCCAGAGGACAGTGCAGATGGAAAGCGGGCCCTGCCCGTGGTCGGGGAGAGCAGTGCTGGCAGAGGGGGTGGTGCCGCCTCTGAGACCCTCACTGAGACCCTCTGGGAGCCACTGGACAGGAGTGAGGGGCAGCTTAGCACAGTGCATGTGGTCCTGAAGTTCTCATGTACGAGGAAAGTTTATCCGTTTCTTTTGTAAAATCGTAGGGCTGATGGTGTGATGAGGACGATGGCTCCGGAGAAGTTGCTGAAGAGCATGCCGATCCTGCAGGGGCAGATTGATGCCCTGCTGGAGTTTGACGTACGTATCTCACCAAAGGAGCGTCCTGCACACTCAGCTGTCGTTTGAAGGGGATACAGGGAGATCTGAGGACTTCCCCAGGAAAGTTTCAGATCTCCTGTATTTGGTGGATACTTAGTTCAGGCTGTTAAGCTCAGGAGAGATCATTTAGTATCCCCAGATTTTCCAGTTTACCCAAGTCTGGCCTGAAATGTTGAGTTCCGGGCAGAATGGTGGCCTCCCGTGGTGCTCGGCAGGGTGAAGTGTGCACAGGACGTCCCTTCAGGCAGCTACATAGGTGACCTGCTGCCAGAAACCACTTTACAGTTTATATGATGCTGCCCACCAGAGGGTTATTATCAGAGATGACACTGGTCCAAGTACCAGCTTGATTTGTCTCTTAAAACCACACCTGTGTCTTGACTGTGGTGATGGATGCACAGCACACAGGTTGTGTAGATCTGAATACACACAGATGAGCTCAAGTAAACCCAGGGTCTGAGTAAGGTCAGTGGGTTGTGTCATTGTCATCATCCTGGTTGTGACACTCCACTGTCGTTTCTCATTGACAGACACTGCCATTGGGAGGAACAGGGTAAATGATGTATTTATTCTGTGTTCCTTCTTATAACTGTATAGATAGTTATTGTTATCTCAAAATAAGTTTAATTTAAAATTTTGATTCATGAAAATAAAATATTTTGGTAGTAGGAAGATTCTTAACTTCTTTTGTTACCTCTCCTCTATTTTGGTAGTTACCTAAAACAAAGATTTTCCTCAAATATTAGTAACTTAAAGTCTCTGTTAAGATTATACATTTTAGTCTATAATTGAGTCTGAGTCACTAAATCTCACTCCTGTGAAATGTTAGTAAAACCAGGAAACCAACTCATTATTTTTTGACAGATTTTACAATGAGGACTTCACTAAATGCCTGTGGAATTTCTTCTCTTAACTTGTTTTTTACTTTATTTTTGTTCGCTTTTCTTGCCCTTGGTAAGGGTCAAAGAGAACAGTCAGACAGGGAGAAAGATCAGAGCCTGCGGTGCTGTCAGTAAGAGCTGAGGTGTTGGTGTCAGAGGGTTTAACCGGGGGTGAGTGGCCAAGAGTCTCAAGGATTATTTATTTCAAGGCAGCTGAAACATTCCCCACGCCACCCTTCCTCTGAATCATCGCAGGCCCCTGGAGCCTGAATCCCTTCACCACAGATAGGGAGATTGGAGGAGAGTTGTATAACACAGAAAGCAACAAAAAGAGCAGGTGTTCAGAGCTGGGTGTGTTGGTCTGAGGATCGTTGGTCAAACAGAGTATTATATGTATGCTTCTTAATTGATAGGACTGATTTTATCAGTCAGCAAAATGACTGATACAAAATGCATGTGGCCCATCCTTTCATATCGGCACAGTGGCTGAAGGCGCTGCCCAGCATCTGTGGGATCTGAGTGAATTTCTTGGTGATCGTTTGAGACGTTTTAATGTGACTGGAGAAAAGTTTTGACCGGGAGCTGTGCAGCTAACATTAATTTCCATCTTTTCTAGGTGCACCCAAACGAACTAACAAACGGCGTCATAAATGCTGCATTTATGCTTCTTTTCAAAGACCTCATCAAACTTTTTGCTTGCTACAACGACGGTGTTATTAATTTACTCGGTGGGTGTCACCAAGGAAACGCGTCTGGGCTGAGGGGACACGTGGTGAGATGGGCAAGCTCTGTGGGCTGCCTCTGTGGCTACCGCTGTGCTTACCGCCAGCACAGGACAGAATGCTTTGACGGCGAGTCCACTGACAGAGGCTGGGCCGAGAGGGTGAAGCTATCCCTCAGCTGCCTCTTGCAGTGTGGACAGTTGATCCCTAGTAAAAGGAATTAATTCCCAGCCTGTTCCGGGGGGAGTGGCTGATCTTCCCAGACTATGGTGTTATTATGACAGAGTCTTGGCATTGATCCCAGCAGTGATGGTGGTCAGGAAGCCTCGGTGGTGGGAAGCCTGTCAGTAACCCCTGATTCTGATGCCATGGCCACTTCCACGAGGTTCTTGTATCCCCCAGTTATTGAGAGCCTTTCTGTGGTGTGTGCCCTTGGGTTTGTATTCACACGTGAAGAAGACAGTCTCATGCTCTGTCCATTCTTCATCCATCCCCTGCCTCCTCCGCAGACCTTCTTGTTGCCAATCCTCCAACTTTTCTTCCAACTTCCTTACTCAGGCCAATGGTTGGTTACTACCTGTGATCAGATGTAGTTCCAAGTGCATGTACCTTGCCATCTTTCATTTGACACAAAGTGGAAAATCAGATAGGTTCCTGGCTGGAAGTCTGACTTGCTAGGGGACTTCTCTGTGCTGTCAAGGGCTCCCCTGCTGTGGAATTATGATTCAGCAGGTCGTGTCCTGCTGGGCCCAGCGTGAGGGACCATCTCTGAACCAATGTTGCATTGTTTTCTTCCTCACTGAGCTGGTGCTAAGGCCCTGTCTGGAGACCATAGGCGTGATCTGAGGAAGAATGGCAGCAGAGAGGAGCAGATGTTCTGGGAATGAGGGCCCCTGTTCAGACAGTTCACGGCTTACTCCCAGCCTGGTCAGGCTGGCCTCTTCTGTTTGATGGTGGGGTTCTTGCACCTGCCCTGCTTGGCACCTGAGATGGCAGCCATGTTAGGCCCAACGATCACTTGCTGTTCCATGGTCAGGATCCATGTCTCTAAAAGTAACCCAGAGCGGTCTTTCCAAAGGAGGTTAGTTCCTGTGTGACGACAACACGGCTCTGCCCCGCAGCAGTGGGGCCAGTGCTGAGCCCGCAAGGGGTTCCCAGCGTTTGCACCTGCTGAGGACGTTCTGAGGAGGCCCCTGTGGCTGCCCTTGGGAGCAGCTGCAGAGTCTCCCTGTTCTGGGTCCACTCGTATCTGAGACCTTCACAGACACTCCACACAGAACAGCACACACCTGTCCACCTGTGTCGCCTCCAAAGACGAAGCAGCTCAGAAAACTTGTGCCTCCCGTTAGTCACCGAGGAGGGGCAGGTGCAGAATGTGTCTTTGCGTGGAGGGGATTTCCCCGAGAGGCCCAGACTTTTGGACCCTCAGAAACTTCACCGAGGTTGAGGGTCTCTGAATTTTCATGACTTCTGTGTCCCACCCTTTCACTGATCCAGACACCTGGCACACCTGAGACTCCTGCCCATAGTTACAGTCAGCACAACATCATCAAAGTGCTGTCTTGTGGAATCGGGAGAACTGGAGAGGTTGATATCCCAGAAGTAAGGCAGGGAGGGTGCACGGGTGTCCCAGCCACAGGACAGCAAGCTACCTCTGAAGTTCTCTGCTTCCTGGGGTGAACGTGAAACCCTTCTCTAGTCCAATAGCTGTCTGTCAGGTAGGAGGTGTGCTGAATTTCCTGGGGTTAAAGAGGACACATCTGGATCTCTGAAAATCAGATTCATAACCCGGTTGACCTGTTATTACAACATCTAAAATCCAAACCACATATGCAAGTTAATGGGGGATGTGGCAGAATTCCTACCCCTGTTTCTTTGCAGAGATCAGGAAACCAGTGTGGGGATTCTTCTTGGTTCAAAGTATGTCTGTATTCAGAAAGCTGAGGAAATTCCCACAGATAGTTTCAGATAGTTTTGAGCAACCATTGGATCTAATGTCCTTTTATAACTTAATTCCTAGAAAGTCTCCACTCGGATTTTAGAGCACAGAGAACACTTTGGGTCCCCAGGGAGTAACAATAGCCTAGGATTGGTCCCTCTGAAACCTCCAGGCACATAACGCTGACTCCCATGTCCAGCCTCGCATAGAGGATCCTGGGGCTTGCCACTGTACCCCCAAAATAGTAAAAAGCTGAACCAGCTGACATCATCAGCAACTTCTCCTGGATCCACTAGAGAGCCGAGGACACAGACAACCCCCGCCCCGAGGCATGGAGGAACAGGCAGGTGAGCGCAGGGAGCCTGGCTCACAGGGGAGACACATGAGCGGAAAGGAGCCAGTGCTGGGTGGGAGCCTGGCCATCACCCAAGAGCTCTGGAGGCACAGCTTGGACGAGTCTGAGAGCTGGCGAGTTGGGGACCAGTCGCATGGAGCAGACCATGTCTGTTTCCCAGGAGCTCAACCAGGTTCCCATGGGAGAAGAGGAAGAACAATCAATGAAACTGAAAACAGAAAATCAGTAGAGAAAATCAATAAAACCAAAAGCTGGTTCTTTGGAAAGATCAGTAAAATTAATAAGCCTCTAGTCAGGCTAAGAGAAAAAAAAGACCCAAAATGCTAATATTGGAAATTAAAGATAGGATGTAACTACAGATTTCATTAAAAGGATAATAAAGGGTATTATGAACAACTCTGTGCCCACGACTTGACAACCTGGATGAAATGGAGCAACTCCTAGGAAGACACCAGAGGCTGAAACTCACATAAAAAGAAAGAGCCGGACAGGCCTGTGTCCATTCAGAACATCAGTCAATCATTAGTAACCTCGAGAACAGAAAGCAGCAGGCTCAGATGGGCTCACTAGCCAATCCTACTAAATATTTAAGTGAGAAATTGTATCAGTTCACTATAGTCTCCTCCAGAAGATGGAAGTAGAAGGGATACTTTGTAACTCGTTCTATGAGGCCAGCAAAATATTAACTCTGAAACCAAACCAAGACACTACAGGAAAATGAAACTACAGACCAACGTCTCTCATGGACACAGATGGAAAATCCTCAACAAATGAAACACAGCAATGTATAAAAAGAATTATACACCAGCACCAACTGGGTTTTATCCAGGTGCACAAAGCTGGTCCAACATCTGAAAATCAATTAACCCACTGCGTCAACAAGCTGAAAGAGAAAAATCACATAATGCTATTAACAGATGCAAAAAAAAAAAAAAACTTGACAAAGTCGAAGACCTACTCATGACAGAGATTCTCAGTGCACTAGGAATAGAGGGGAAGGCATGTCCTCAACTTGATGAATGTCTACAAAAAACCTTGCAGCTAACATCATGCTTAGTGGGGAAAAACCAGCAGCTGTCTCTCCAAGGCCAGGAGTGCAACAAAGTGTACAGATTGGGAATGAAGAAGTAAAACTCTTTGTTCACAGATGACACAATTGTAGAAAAATCGAAAGAATTTATTAAAGAAAAAAATGCTAGAACTAGTAAGAGGCTCTAACAAGATTGCAGGATAAAAGGTTAATATACAAAAGTCAACTATTTTCTGATATACCAGCAATGAACAAGTGGAATTTGAAATTAAAAACACAATACTATGTGTATTAGTACCCCTAAAAATTAAGTGTTTAGGTATAAACCTAAGAAAGTCTCTATAAGGTCTATACGAGGAAACTCTGGTCAGAGAATTCATAGAACTAAATAAATGGAGAGAAATTTAACGCTCATGGACAGGAAGATACAGTATTGTCAACATGTCAGTTCTTCAGATTGACTTGTAGATTCAGTGCAGTACCACCCAAAATTTCAGCAAGTTAGTTTGTGGATATTCATTTAAAAAACAAATTTAAAGCGTCTATGGGGAGGTGAAAGACCCAGAATAGCCAACACAATAGTGATGAAGAGGGACAAAGCTGAAGGATGGACACGACCAAACTTCAAAACCTTCCGTAAAGCTGCAGTCACCGAGGAAGAACAGAGAAACGGGTCTGTGGAACAGAGGCCACAGCGGGAGCCCGGAGATACACCCCCTGCTAACTGGTCTGTAACCCAAGAGCAAAGACGGTCTCTAATAAAAGTGCTGCTGCCGCTGGGAACACGTATGTAAGAAGATGAAACGAGACACAGACCTCACGTTTTCCACAAAAAATTACTGCGGCTCACAGCCCTACACATAAAATGCAAAACTATAAAAGACCTTGGCTGTGGTGATGGCTTTTTAGATGCCTGTATAACGCCAAGGGCATGATCCCTGAAAGAAAGAATTGATGAGCCAGACTCGATTAAATCTGAAGCCTCTGAACAGCAATGGCGAGAGAACGGGAATACAGACATGCCACAGGCTGCAAGATAGGACACCACATCTGATACAGAACGGTTATCTGGAATACACACTCCAAACTCGGCAGTAAGAAAACAACCCCATTTAATTAACAGATGCCTCACCACCAAAGAGACACAGATGTTAAATGAACATGTGGAAGACTCAGTCCACGTCAGATGTCAGCAAGAAGTGCGAGTTAAAACAACAGTGATGTGCCACTGGACACCTGTCAGAAAGGAGACGCTGGTCAGACGCGAGGCAGTGGGGACTGTCCATCATTCCCCAGCAGCTCAGAGGATGCAAAGTGGCACAGCCACTTTGGAAGAGAGTTTGGCAGTTTCTTACACAGCTAGATACCCTCTTAGCATCTCTCAGCACACCCAGCAGAGGTTTCCTCAGTATTTACCCAAAGGGACTGAAAACTTATTGTGCACAAACCCTGCACATCAACTGATAACTTCTTCAGTGCCAAAACATGGAGGCAGACATGACGTCCTTTAGGAGTTGGGCAGATAAACTATAGCACGTCCAGGCCATGGACATCATTCATGCTAAACATGAGCTATGAAGCCGTGAAAACTCATGGGGAACTGTGCACATGACAAGGGAAACAGCCGTCCGTGACGTGGCCTGCTGTGCCATTCCAATAGTGTGACACCCTGGAAAAGGCAGACCGTGTGGGGCAGTGGAAAGTTCGGGAGTGCGGCAGGGAGGGATGGATATGGCAGAGCATGGAGGGTTTTTTGGAGGTGGAAACACTGTATATATGTATGATATGATCCTGGTGGAGTCGTGTTGTTACCATTTGTCTAAAGCTGTAGAATGTTCAACATCCAGAGGGAACAGTGGTATGAACTGTGAACTTCAGTGGACATGATGTGTCCATGTAGGCTACTCAGTTTTAGTTACTGTGGCATCTCACAGGGGTGCTGATCGGGGGAGGCTGTGCCCGTGTGGGGCAGAAGGAATGTGGGAAATCTCTGTACCTTCCATTTAATTTTGCTATGAACGTAAAACCGCTCTTAGAAAGCCTCTCTTTTTTAGTCTGGACACATCCCTTTCCCCTGTGCACACTCTGGTAAAGGCCCATTTGCAGACAACTGTGAAAAGCTTCTGCTGAAGCACCTCAGTTCAAGGACTTTCCCCAGGAGTTTCTGCCTGCAGACTTTGTTAAAGCCCCAGCTGCGGGAGCCCAGCCTGGACTTTCTGATTCACTTGGCCTGGGAGGGGCCTGAGAATTGTATTCCTAATAAGACACCAACTGACGCTGTCCCTGGTGGTTTTGGGACTTTGGTTACAGAGTCTCAGTGTTAGAGCCACTCCCAGGGTTCAGGGTGGCATTCTGAATTCACACTATCTGGCACATTCATTCAACTTGATAAATCCTCAGTCACATTACAAGTCTAATGTAGTATTTTTTCTTTCCTGGCTAGCATCTGTAGGATCTATTCCAATTCTCCAGACTTTTGTCAATTAGGTTTGCTAGATTCAGGGGGAAAACACAGTTAAATTTGTTTGTTTGTTTGTTTGAGACAGTCTCACTCTGTCACCCTGAGAGTGATGTAGCATCATAGCTCACAGGACCCTCAAACCCTTGGGCTCAAGGGATCCTCCTGCCTCAGCCTCCTGAGTAGCTGGGACTACAGGTGCTGCCACAACTCCCAGCTATTTTCAGAGAAAGGGTCTCACTCTTGCTTAGGCTGGTCTGGAACCCCTGAGCTCAGGCAATCCACCCGCCTTGGCCTCCCAGAGTGCTAGGATTACAGGCATGAGCCACTATGCCTGGCCTAAATTTGTAATTTAGATCAAAATATGAATACTTTTTTGGTATTAACAAGTCCCATGCAATATTTGGGACATACTTACACAAAAAATTATTTGTCATTTATCTGCCATTTAACTTGGTGTCTTTTCTCTGGCAACTCTTCTGCCGACATAAATTTGCCAAATCCTGGGCCAGACTTCGTACTTGCCTCCCGGGCACAGTGGAATTGCTGGATTCTAAATCTCATTCTGGAATTGGTGAGTAGGGCGACTCCAGAGGAGGATGAGGAGAATCTTCATTGCCTCATGAAACCTGGGTTGACATAGACCTTAACAGCCAGACAGGCTCAGCCTCTCCAGACGTGTGGAAGAGCTGCTTCCAGCAGGGAAGCTTGTTTTTGTTTGAGTTTACCGAATTTTCTCCTTTCCAGTTTTCCTTCTGAATATATGCCCTCACTTTCACAAAGGAGACCATGATGGCATTGTAAATATTAATATATGTAATTTACTCACATAGGCTACATTTCAGCAACTCGAAAGGTTAGTTATCTGACTTTCAAGTGTGACCACTGCAAATAATCTTGATTATTTTAGGGCAGTGTTGGAGAGCTGCAGTTGGACCGTGTCTGAACCAGGAATTCAAAGCTCTGTGTTGTCGTTCTCTGTTAAACTCCCACGAGGAGTCAAGAGCGCGGCCCACCGACAGCTCCGTCAGCCTCTCCCCTGACGGTGGTCTGTCCCGCCCCATCCCTCCCGGTGGTCGCCTCACCCTTCCCCCCCCCGCCCCCCCGTGGTCTGTCCTACTTCACCCCCTCACCCCTTCACAGTGGTCCGCCTCATGCCCTCACAATGGTCTGTCCCTCCTCAACCACCCCCACCCCCGTACCCCCATCTGTCCCACCTCACCCCCCTCATGGTGGTCTGTCCCACCTCACCCCCTCATGGTGGTCTGTCCCGCCTCACCCCCCCTCACGGTGGTCTGTCCCGCCTCACTCCCTCACCCCCTCCTGGTGGTCTGTCCACCTCGCCCCTCTCCAGTGGTCTGTCCCACCTCACTCCCTCTCCCATGGTCTGTCCCGCCTCACCCCTCCTGGTGGTCTGTCCACCTCGCACCTCTCCAGTGGTCTGCCCCAGCTGCTGCCTGCCCTTGTAAGCTTCACTCCAACTGCTCATTTCAGAAAACCGTAGGTGAGAAGTATTTTGCTTCTGCATAGCACAGAACTACAAGAATCCAGTTCTCCAACAGTTGGTTATTGCTGCCTCCAAATCAAATCACCTTACATCTCTAATCCAAAACCTTACACTGGACGGTTTTGAAAAGTCTGTTTTTTGCAATCACTTCAGGTACCAAATACCATGTCTGGTCTGTTCAAGGAGAAGCCACTCTACATATTGTAAATAGAGTCGTAATGCGGAGAATTGGGTGCTTGTGATGTTATTGGAAGCCCACGGGAACTGGTGTGAGGCCCGACTTCCTGCAGCAGCTCCTAGGTGGAGTCCTCGGACTGTAGAAGGGACCCTAACAACAAGCAGACGCTGCTGCCGTCAGCACTGCAGCCTCACAGCTCGAGGGGGCTGGAGAACGGAGCCCTGGTGTTGTCCAAACTCTGGGAACTAGGGAGTCACATCAAGTGTCTGCAGCCTTTAAAGCCCAGGAGAGTGGAGAGCAGAAAGCAGAGAGTGGGGTGCTGCTCAAGGGTGGTCTCCTCTATGACTTTGCCTGTCACAAGCCACAGGTGAAGGGACACAAAGAGATGGTTCTTGCGGTTTTATGGTTTTACCCTTGGGATTTCCAGATATGTCTAATTTGCAGAAGGGAATCTGTGAGCCCGGCTTCATGTCACTCGAGGCTGGGTGAGCAGACCATTGGCAGCAAACCCAGTGTTCCCGGAGCTTCTGCCTTCAGTGGGGAAAAGTCTTTGCCCCTTTGGGGTTCAAAGCCAAACATACCTGACTTTCACTTAGGGATTTTACCCATCAGCCAAGTAGGGAGATGCCAAGTATTCCCCTTCTTGGCTAACCTGCTCTTCCTCTGCTCCCATGTCTGAGCTTCTGCCACTGTCCATCTCTAGCTGTTTCCTCATCTACTTTCCATGAGCAGCTTCGTGGGAAAACCTGTCCTCTCCATTAGGAAGAACCCCACGTCCTCGGTGTCAGACTCAACTTCTGAGCCTCAGTTCTGCACCTCTGAGTATTTGTAGACGCTGAAACTTAACTGTTGTATCTTACCTGGAACTCAGAATTTCTAGAGCTGAACATTAGACACACCCTTGCTAATCTCCTTATTTTTGTTGGTTGTGATTTGTCTTTAAACCCTAACCTCACATGCCTTCGAGTTGGTTGTCGTCCTCAATCCCCAGCAGGCTGGAAGGAGGCCCTGCTCACCGACCCACCCTGCGTTCCTGCACCAGGGCCCTTGTTCCATCTGCGCTTCTGCCTAAGAATGGTGCATTTCATGTCTTTAAGCTCATTCAGCCCGGGATTCTTCTTGCTGGCTGTCCTGAGCAGCTGCTGATCTGCTCTACTCTGTGTGGACTTCACAGCAAGCCCATGATAAGAGGGCATTTTCTCATTATATTAAAATAATAACCATTCGAGACTTAATTTTTCTGTTTAATTTTAAAATGATAGTCTGTTGGATAACTTTGGAGTAGAGAAAGAGACTTGTCCCTTTGCATCTCAAGGACCAGACATCTGGGAAGTGGCGGGTTGTCCGTGCTTACCACATTCCAGTCCTATTCATAGTGTGGTGAAAACTGCTCTCATTAAAGTGACATCCAGGAGATAGATGCAAGGTGGCCTGTCCTAATTGTCCTGAGGCAGGAATATTTTTGGTTTGTTTATTAGAAACTGCTAGGAATACCTCACAGGTGAATGTTAATCAGGGGCTTCATGACCAACGCTTTACATCTCCTGCTGGGATCCATGCCGGGCTACACACCTTCACAGGTGTGTATTGCCTTGATAAAACCCTGGCTTGTGAGTAGTTTCCATGTAGGAATTCTTCATTTATTTCTCTGAGCGGAGATTCCTTTTCATTTGGTTTCTTTCCTAGGACAGTTTGTTAATACTAATATCACCAGGGTAATGTACCACAGCTTTGCAAAGGTTGATATTGCAGACATCAAGTTTGATCATTTCAGATACTGAATATCAACACACGTTATCTTTAATATGATAGAAAGATAGACCTTCATTAACTTCCCTCTGTGGAGTGTCAATTCCCCTAAGCACTGGGCTGTCTCTAAGGGGACAGGAGCCCCTCAGAGCTCTGCCTGTATCAGTAAAGCAGTGAGTGTTGCCTTTCTGTGTGGTTTCCACTGTTGCAGAAACAATTATGAGATTATAACCTAAAGCCACAATTACGGAATGTTTGCTATTGCTGAATCCTAACTATTTTAAAAGCATCCAGAGGAGACAGAAAAAGTTGTTTAAAATGTTGGAGTACTGTTTCTAAATGGAAATTGAGATTATTTGGTTTGATTTATTTTTTGTGTTCCTGCTGAACATCTGACTCAAAGATGTAAAATTACGTTATACTATAGAGAAGTAATTTAGGTATTTGGAAGATATGTGAAGATTGTTTAAGAAGAAAGAAAAAGGCCATGAAAAGGAGCTCATGCCTATAATCTTAGCACTTTGGAAGGCTGAGGCAGGAGGATTGCTTGAGGCCAGGAGTTCAAGACAAGCCTGGACCAAAAATTTAAAAATTAGCCAGGTGTTGTGGTATCTACCCGTAGTCCCAGCTACTTTGGAGGCAGAGGTAAGAGGATCCTTTGAGCCTGGGAGTTTGAGGCTATAGTGAGCTGTGATCGTACCATAGAACTCCTGCTTGAGTGATAGAGGGACAGCCTGTCACAGAGAGAGAGAGAAAAGTATGTTTTACCAGAATAAGATAAGTCTCATTTTCAAACCTTTTTTTTTTTTTTTTGTAGTTTCTGGCCAGGGCTGGGTTTGAACCCACTGCCCCCGGCATATAAGGTCGGCACCCTACTCCTTTGAGCCACAGGTGCCGCCCCTCATTTTCAAACGTTTTAACTGAAAATGATTTGTTCCCTTATAGCACCAAGAGTTTATGTATAACATTAGAAAACAGGACAGAGTGGATAAAGAAAATATCCTTAGATTTTTATCTAGAAAATATCCTTAGTCACTTTTTAAAAAGACTTTTCTCTCAAATATTAACAAATAGAAAACAGTATGTGTCTGTTTTCTTGATCTTCTTGCTTCTCTTAAGTGCCCTACAGGGAGGTCCACGTGAAGAGTAAAATTACCCAGACTGTCAGCGGAGGCAGTGAGCAGCCTCTGGGTGATCAGTCGTCTGCATAATTATATATTATTAACCTTTCCTTGAGAAAATTAAAAGTACTTCTGAGGTAGTAAGATTACACGCTGAATGAAATAACTTTCAAGTATGAGAGAAAATAAAAATAGCACGTGTTAGCCATGTACAGATGTAAAGCAATCAACTTAAAGGGAAGAAGCTGGTGCATCGGGCCCCCAGAGCCCAGGAGCTATTGCAGACGCCACCCGCTGCGTCTCCATTGCAGTGTCCACTGTCAGCGAGTACACAAGTCAGTGGCTGGCTGATGGAAACCCTGATGACCTTGAAACGTGTGGGAAATACACGGGCACGCTGGAATTACCCCGGCACTGCAGCACCTCAGTGATGGCGGATTCTGGTCTGGGGGAGGGGTGCAAAAGTGAACAGTGAAACAGACATCTCTGTTTTTCTGCCTCAAAAGCTAAAAGTTGAGAAGGAAGATGTAACAGAGTGGAAAGCTGGAAAGGAAACTTCACTATTTTATAACGAAAAGACACATCGTAATGTGTGAAGGAAAATGATCTATGACCAATGAAAGCAAGTCTCTATGCAGAATGTAGGCGATTTAAAGAATTCGTTAATTCAGGAAGGTTGATGGTTTGTTGCTTTATTGTATATCAGTTGTTTATAGTGAACTAAAAAGAAAATAAAGACGCTGTGAAATGCAGTTGTAACTTTTGAGATTGTCAGAAAAAAAATTGCTGTTTTCCATGACAGAATATCGGGATGTAAGGGACATGAATTTAACCTGTTGGGACGGTACATCTCCTCTCCTTCAACTGTTTTCACCAGCTAAGTTGTTTCACGTGACACCAATCATCCTTGAACTACCCGGCCTCCCCTTTGCTTGGCTGCCTTAAGGCTGCACGTGGGCTCCAGGGCCAAGGGTTTCCGTCAGATACCAGGTTTTAGGTGGTAATGTTAACATAGCTTAGAAGAAAATAGAAGATAATACTCTTCAAATCGCTTATCTCTTTCTCTCTTCTAGAGAAGTTTTTTGAAATGAAGAAAGGACAATGTAAAGATGCCCTAGAAATTTACAAGCGATTTCTAACGAGAATGACACGCGTGTCTGAATTTCTAAAGGTGGCAGAGGTAAGGAACGTTAAGTTTTGTTGGGAATACGACTTTTCAGATACCAAGTCCCGTGTCTGGAGTATGTAACAGTATATAATGTGGCGACCTTCTGCCCCAGAGTTGCAGCATGACAGGCTGGAGGTGATAAACCCAGCTCCCGCTCAGAGCTGCCCCCACACGCCTCCGTCCCGCTCAGGTGGTCACTGTGCATTCAAATCAAAGTTGCGTGGATAG
>CAUYQV010009484.1:0-14660 GCA_963574575.1 Galagoides demidoff
GCGCCTGTGGTCCCAGCTACTTGGGAGGCGGAGGCAGGAGACTCGCTTGAGCCCAGGAGTTGGAGGTTGCTGTGAGCTGTGATGCCATGGCACTCTACCCAGGGGGATAGCTTGAGGCTCCGTCTCAAAAAATAAAAAAAATAAAAAAAAATAAACATTCTGATACAAATATCTTTGTTGTAATGTGTTTTTTGGTCTTCTGGATATATACCTAATAAAGGAATTGTAGGATCAAATGGCAGGTCTATTTTTAGTTCTCTGAGTGTTCTCCAGATGTCTTTCCAATGGGAACAAATTAGTCTGCATTCCCATCAGCAGTGTAGAAGTGTTCCCTTTTCTCCACATCCACGCCAACATCGCTGGTTTGGGGATTTTGTGATATGAGCTAATCTTACTGGAGTTAGGTGATATCTCAAAGGGAAGAAGATTTTCATTTCAATTTTTAATTTTGGAGAATGTGCCTCCCCACATCTTTAGCCAACTCTTCTGTACAAACAAAGGCCTTGGGTAAGAAGGGTTTTTGTTTTTGTTTTTGTTTTGGCAGGAGGTGGTTGATTGGTTGATAAAAGAAGATAAGTTTCACATTTGTATCCGTGCTGGCAGAAATAAAGGAACAGAGATCAGATTTAGAGACAGGAGCATTCTAACAGAAGCCAGAAATCAGATCTAAAAGTGAATTTAAGGTTGTAAAACCACTTAGGAATTTTCAGGCATTGCAGCTGTTCATAACTAGATCCCAAGGAGCAAGGACATCCTCATTTTTAAGGATTCCACATCTCTTACCTCCCATATTAGTTAGACCTTAAGCCTTTTCAGGCCAGGATCCAAATTTGATTCACCTTCAAAGTACCACTTCCTAGCACATAGTAAAGACTCCACAAATATTTGTTGAATGAATTAATTCAAGGATAGGCCTCCTATAAATAGATCACTATGTACATCAAAAAGTATATCTGCCTACAAGTGAAAAAACTGATTCCACAAATTTTGCATGTCACAAAGTCACTAACGTGCTTCTATCATTCCGTTCTTTCACGTCTTTCAAATATCCTCATGGTCTCAAAGTGGCTGCTGTGTCTCCAGACATCATATCCATGTCCAGAGGGAGAAGAGGGAACAGGCCAGTGGTTTTCTTTGAGCCAACAGTCCTCACGGCTCCGGCCACACTAGACATTTCTAAGGCCCTTGTCCTCACTGAGCACCCCCTTGCCACAGGGCCTTTGCACCTGTGTTAGCCTGTACATCTTTATCTACTTTACCAGGCTTTAACTGAGAAAGGACTCCTTTGGCATAAACCTCTGATTACATTTCACTAGCTACAAAAGGATGCCGGGAATGTGAGTAGAGGGAAGCAAGGAAGAAGGGAATTGCTAAATAAGTGATTAGAGAGGGCAGGTCATTCTTTTCAACCCTGCTAAGGATCTAGCAGGAATGCAAGCATTGCTCATGGCATTGCAAGAGTGACAATGGTGATGGGTTCTGGAAATGAGGAAACTGAGGCTTGGAGTGGCGAACTTGCCTTACATTACACAGCTGGGGTTGAGTGCTGCTCAGTGTCTTTATATCCACCTGCTCGGGGCCCAGGGAGAGGGCAGCATGGATGGCCATCACAGGCAGCTCTAGGTCTCTTGTTCTCCAGGTTTTTTCTGGTGAGATCTGTCTTTGTTCTTTCTCTGGGCCAGGCCACGGCAGACCTCACAGGCAATGTGCTCTGTCTGGCAGCAAAGTCTTACATCAAACAAATTAAAGACCTCTCGGCTCTGCGGCCAGGGAGGGGGTGAGAGGCATGATGCTGGGCCACCAGGACTCTGAGTCATTGCTGGGGGCTGACTGGCGCTCTGGACAAGACAACAGTGGACCTGGGGGAGCCCTGTGCTCCTGGGAAGCAGGGACGGCCTGAGCTGGGAAGGATCCTGCATTCCTGGGGATTCACGCTGCCTTCCCCTCACCTGGGACACCCCTGCCATGGCAGCTCAGGTCGCAAACCAGGCACCTCGGCCAGCCTTCTCCCCCCACAGACTCAGAAATGGGGAGGTGCACAGCAGAATGGGGAGGATTGGGCCTCTATGAGTCATTACAAAGGGTGGAGTCAGTGGGAGAAAGAGGGTGGAGGGTGAATGCATGAGCCATTCAGTGCAGCCCTGACCAGCCAGAGAAATTTGTTTTATATCACACCTGCCTGTAGACACACACAGCTCCACACACAAAATAATGACGTAATCATGAAGCTCTCCTACAGTTTTATTCTGTGAGTATCCTATTTCCTTCCTCCTTCCCTCCCTTTCTTCCTTCCTTCTTCCTTCCCTCCTTCCATCCTTCAAAATGCTGGTTGGTTGCGACTCACAAAACCAATGTCATGGTTCCTTGAGGGGACCCTGTAGCTAGAATTGTGTTGACTTAGCACATGGGCTTCACAAGACAACTGAACTAAGTTTGAACTTGCTGGTGTGGCTCTCGGCCGAGTGACTTAGCCCCTGGCATTGGGCCACTTTTCACAACAGCTAATACCAAGATCACAGTTCCCAAGGTCCCTCTGGACCACACCACAGCCTCCTGGCTGGCCCCTCTGGAACCTTCTGCATGCACATTCCACTTATAGCCCACGGCATGTGTACAATGGGCATGCCAGCCCTTGTTCAATGTCCTTCATGCCTTCTCCTTGATGTCAGGATAAACACAAAGCTCCCACCTTGGCTGGCAGAGCTGACAAAGCCTGCAAAGTCTGGCTCCCACCCCCTCAACTACCACTCCACACTCAACCTTTGCTGCCACCCCTCAACCACCCCTCCAACAGTCCTCATGGCTCCGGCCACACTAGCCATTTCTAAGGCCCTCGTCCTCACTGAGCACCCCCTTGCCACAGGGCCTTTGCACCTGCTTTAGCCTGTACATCTTTATCTACTTCACTCCTATTGTCTGCCCTTCAGATCTCAACTCAAAGTCACTTCCTCAGGGAAGCCATCCCCAGCCTCCCTAGCCAAGTCAAATTCCCCTAAAATCCTCTCTGGAATTCATCCCTTTCCCCCACCCCCATGCCCCACCGTACCTCTTGTTAGGGTTGCAATTTCACAATTTATTTGGAGAGTTGTAGAGTTAAACCTCTAGACCCCTATGCCAGGACTTCTCAGCCCCACGGGGAATCAGAATCAGCTGGAGACATTTCAAAAGTACAGAAGCCTGACTCCCCTGCCCCCCGGCCCCACCAAAGTTCCAATTCAATCGCTCTAGATGGTGGCCTTGATGTCTACACTTTTTAGAAGCTTCTCAGATTATTTTTATGTTCAGCTGGGGACAAGAACTACCGGGCTTTCGTGTCTCACTGTGCGCCCAGGCCCTAGCTGTGAGTCAGCACCGCTTACGTGTTTGTGGAGGGAGATGGGGGCGGGGGAGAAAGTGGAGAAAAAAGAAAGAGAGGAAGGAAGGAAAGGAGGAGAAGGGAAGGGAGGAAGGGAGGCCCAAATGTGATCCTGCCTGAAAGGAACACCGCCGGGTCAGGGACCATCTCTATTCCCAAAAACTGATCACTCAGAGAAGAGAGGAGTCCAGGCATTGGGGTGGCACAGTCAGATCTGTGCTTTGGGAACAGTATTCTCTTGCAAGTCTCTCCTCTGATCCTTCTTCAAAAGTCCACGATTGGCTGCTCCTGCTGATATCTTAACTTCCCAGGGATCTCACCCCATCCCATGGCTGAACCCCATCTCTACATGGTGACCCCCACATTTATATCCCCAGCCCCAGTTTCTTCCCTTAACTCTAGGCTGGTGCCTCTGAATCCCTGCTTGACATCCCCCTCGACTGTCTAATGGGCATCTCAAAATAAACATGGCCCCATAATGTCTGGCCGGCAACTCCCGCCCCCAAACCTGCTCTCTCCCTCATCCCACTAAAGGGCCCTCAGAGATTCCTGCCTCTCCCTCACAGCCCACAGTCCCCATGACCAAGTCCAGAGGTTCTGCCTCTAAATAAACCCCCAGTCCACTCACTGCTCCATCCATCCCACTGTGCCTGTCCCACTGGCCCCACCCAGACCTCCATCACGGCTCATTTCCTGTGCCTGGCAGAATGACCGGTGCCCACATCCTCATCTTCAGAACCTGAGAATGTGTGGCCTCCCCTGCTTGCAAAAGGGACTTTGCAGACATGAGTTAGTTAAGGACCTTGAGATGGGGAAATTATCCTGGGTTATCTGGATGGTCCCAATGTAATCGGAGGCAACCGTATGAGAGGGAGGCAGGAGGGTCAGCGTCAGGGAGAGGCGGTGATGAAGAAGGGATGAGAAAGTGAGAGAGAGATTTGAGGATGCTGCACTTCTGGCTTTCAAGATGGGCAAGGAGCCACCAGCCAACCTCTGCAGGCAGCTTCTAGTGGGGGCTCCCAGCCCACAGTCCACGTGCAGATTTTGTGAGGACCATTTTACTTCTCTGTGGCTTTGCCTATCATGAAAAGCACACATGGACTTCTCTTTTGCTGATCAATTCTCATTAGTGTTTGTGTATTTAAGGTGTGGCCCAAGACAACGCTTCTGCTGATGGTGTGTGGCAGAGATTAAAAAAGAGGTTAGACACCGCTGTCAAGCTGAGAAAGGCCAAGGCTGGATTCTCCTTACAGCCTCCAGAAGGTCTGAAGTCCTGCCAGTGCCTCGGTTTTAGCCACGGAGACCCATTTCACACTTCTGACCTATAAACCCAGAGGATAATAAATTGGTGGTGGCGAGCTGTTACAGCAACGACAGGAAACCCATCCACCTCCTCACTGCCTTCGCCTCTTACCTGGTCTCCCTAGGCCCCTCCGTGCCCCATTAATCCATTCCCTGCCCAGCCGACAATGTGGGCTTTGTTAAAGCTGATATTAGGTCATAGCACTTTGCTGCATAAAACCTCCCAGTGGCATCCATTGTACATAGAATAGATTTCCAACTCTTCATCACAGCTGGAAAAGTCCAACCTCTGGCCCCTCCGGCCTCTCTGAGCACATCCTCCCTTCTTGCCCCCCACATCTTCTCAGGGCTCTGGCCATCCGGATGCCTTTCTGTTCTTTCAGTGATTCACGCTTGTTGCTACCTGCAGGTGTTTGCTCGGCCGTTTCTCTTATGGGAATATTCTTGTCCTTTCTCATGAAGGCTTTGGCCTGAGGTCTTCCCTCATGTTTCGGTAGCCCCCTCTCCCCGTGGCAAAGGTCCATCATCTTCCCTAACTGAAATTATCTCGTTCATTTACTCACTGCTCTGCCTACAATTGTGTGGCTGGCGGGGGTGGTGATGACCAGCGATGGCTGTACTCAATACTTATCTGTGTTGATGAATGAAAGAGCAAATGACCAGAGCAGTGGCTGGCACAGAACCAGAGCTCAATAGAGGCTGTTTACTTACCATTATCCTCATCACGACAATCGCCAACAAGAATGTGTGTTGTGGACGATGAAACGTGCGCAGCATCCTCATTAACTCTGTTAGCGCCCCTCCTCGGGGAGGGGATCTCTGCAGGGATCACTGTGGGTCACAGCTGCCTAGGAGTCAAGGTGGAAGCCACAGGGGCCTGGGATGAGTTACAGGATGTCAGGGCTGGCTGAGCCCCTGCCTGGTGGCCAGACGTGAGGGCAGAAACTTCCTTGGAGCAAGCACTGTGTTGGTTGTTGCAAGTGTAAACTCAGAGAGGCAACAAACGCCCATCTCTCAGTGCAAGGACACACAGACACACATACACACACGCAGGTGCACACACACACACCCTCCCCCAGCGCCACCAGGGCGCTGCCAGGCAGATCCAGTGGAAGAGGAACCTCTCTGGAGGGTCGATCTGTGGACGCCTCCAGGGGGTGCCATCTGGAGCGACCCTCTCATCATTAACACTGTGTGCCGCTGAGTACCTGCTTTGTGAGGGGATGAGCATGAATAAACAGCAACAGGAGCCTTGAAAGAAATGACCCCCAGAGGAAACCTGATCCTCAGGCAATTACAGCACTTCTGTTGAGATAATTGCCAGCTGAAAAGGTGAGCTGGGTGCCAGTCCTCAAAAGGCGCCAGCAGTGGCCACCCCAGGCAGATGGCAGCCCCGCTCGCCCCAGGCCTCTCTCTGCCTTTCTCTGCACTGGGCAAGTGCACCACTTTCTGTGGCTAAGGGGTGGTTTTGTCATCCCCCTGGACCCTGGAGTGGGGGGTCCTTTGGCAATGTCTGGAGACATTTCTGGTTGTTCTATGTCTAACATTTAGTGGGTAGAGGCCAAGGATACTGCATTGCCCAGGACAGCTGCCATAGCAAAGCACCATCCAGCCCAAGTATCAAAGGCGCTGCAGCTGAATTCCAGTCTATGGCAAGGAGAAGCCTGGAAGGGCAGGAGTTGCTAATGGGCCCTAAAACCCACCAGGTCCCAAACACTTTGTCAAACATGAAGCTCCATCATTGACTCCTTACTGCACCATTCGGACCCTCAATACCATCCTGAAACTGAAACTCGAAGTCGTTTTTAAAAGACTTAAGCCAGCTTGCTCAAGATTCCACTGCCAGCCAGAACAGAGGCAGCCCGCAAAGCTGAACTAATGCCAAAGCCTGACTCTGGGCCCCCAGCTGGACTGACACTCACAGTTATAAAGCCCCTACTGGGTGCCATTCACTCTCACATAGATCACCTTCTGGACTCCATGGGGAATGTGGAATGATGGGAAAGACATGGCCCTTAGCTTCCTATAGACCTGAAGCCAATTACTGTCCCTGCCATTTTTCCTGCCACAGAACCTTGGGCATATTAGTGAAACTCTCTGGGCCTCAATTTCCTCATCTGGAAAATGGTCTAATAACGTGACCCACTGGAGGGTTTATGCAATAGTGTATATAAACACCTTGGAACAGTGCCCAGCACATCAGGGACCTCAGGGAACAGTGGCTATGACAGTAATCACCACTACTGAGTTTGAAATCCAGAGCCACAGACGTATTGCTATCCATCGGGGAAGTGGGTGACATGAAGCAAACAGCAGGGGCTGAGGGTGAGGAGGGGGAGGGAGGGAGATGGCAGGGAGCAGAGGGAGTCCCTCCCGACCAGCTGGGTCTATAGGAGCAGGTGGGGGAGGCGGGTAAGAGGGCTTTACTGCAACTCTCAGGGCCATCTGCCTTCCAGCCTGTTGGAGGTAGGGGCAGGGGCTGGGACCACCTCCACACATACCCCGACTTATCTCCATGGGATAGGAAGAGAATCCACATGTGTTCACCACCTGTTCTGAGCAGATGCTTTTGATATCACTCATCCAATTCTCCCAGTGAAGTCATAATATACCCATCTCACAACAGGGGAAACTGAGGCCCAGGGAGGTTCATTAATTTGCCCACAGCTGCCCAGCTGGGAAGTGGCAGCTCTGAGCCCAGGCCCAAGGCCAGTGCCTTTAACCACTTCACTGCAGGCTCCATGAGCCCGTGCGAGGTGGCACCCACTGGCAGCTTCCCTGTGCCTACTCTCTCTGTCCCAGTGGTGCATTTCCCAAGCCCCAGGCCAGCCTGGGGGTCTGAAGAGATTGAATGTACTCAGTGAGCACAGTGGGACAGACAAACAGGACCTTTGAGACCAGCACCATCCGGCAGAACTTTCCAATGATACAGATGTCCTATGTCTATGCTGTCCAAGGTGGCAGCCCCTGGCCACAGGTGACAGTGTATTTGGACACCAGGACAACTTTAGAACTGGATTTTCGACTTCATTTGATTTTAATTAACTGGATGCTTAAATTTAAGCCATCACATACGGCTACTGGCATCCTTATTGGACGCTGCAGGGAAAATAGAGCTCTCGGTCCCTGGGCCTCTTGCCAACCATGTCGTTCTCAGCACTTCCTTCCACAGGCATTTCAGACTTAAGATGCACCAGCTCTCAATTTCTCTGGGCTGAAAGCCTCTCAGATGAGCTGAGTTCACAGGGAAACCCACTGACCTTCTCATTCAGCCACAGGTGGCTCAGCTGCTCGACAGACATGCTGAGACCCTCCCGTGTGCCAGGCCTGGGCAGGTGTCCCCATCACCCCTACCCTCGCTCAAGGAGGCCGTGGGCTGACAGGGGAAGTAAGGGATGATGACGACGATGATGAAATACAGATGAGATAAGAACGTAGACTTGGATTCACATCCACGTTGCACCCTTACTAGCTCTGAGACCGTGGGCAAGTCACAAAGCTTCTTTGACCTTCAGGGTTCTCCTTTGAAAAATAAGGTTAATAAAAGCCTGTCTCCCTCAGGTGCCTCAGAGTATTAAATAAAACGTGGCATGTGTACAGCACATAGCCTGAGGCATGAGAACCACCGATAAAGGCCGGCTTTTGTTAATCATTTCCCACTACTATTGATTCGGGACGTTGATGTCTTGACTTACACAATCCCAATCAGTCATCACATCGACTCCACTGCTCTCATTCCCATTTGACGTGTATGAAAACTGAGGCTCTGGGTGGCTCCTGTGGCTCAGGCAGTAGGGCACTGGCCCCATATACCAGGGGTCATGGATTCAAGCCTGACTTTAGCCAAAACTGCAACAAAAAGAAAACTGAGGCTCGGACGCGTTCAGAGGCTTTATCCCAGTCCTCAGAGCCAGTGGCGGTGCTGTGATTTGAACTTGAGTCTACAGGACTTGACTCTTCCCAAATCAGTAACTTCCCAGTGTGCTGCAGATGAGTGGTGACAAGCACCCTCACTGTGGCAAGAGAGGAGATTCTGGTGCCTGCCACGTCCCAGCTGTGAGATTCAGACAACTCACTTCACCTGCTGGAGCCACAGGCACGTAGCCGATCAAGAGGACCTTTCCAGGCCCGGGATGAGTGGATGGAATTTCACGGGGCAGTAAATCAAGCAGTCATGGGACTGGCACCCAGCCACGTTCACTATCAGCTCACGATATTGCTAGTATTAATCAATTAGCACAGGCCTGGCCCACGGTCAGTACCCCACGAGCACCCCCTCCAGGAACTCTTCTCACCCCCTCTAATGAGACTCAGTGCTAACCCCCTAAACCCTTTACCTGAGTGGGACAACAGAGATTGTTATTTCCCCACGTGGATTTTGACTGCTTGGCAGTGCCGGGCACTGAGGCAGCCGCTCCGGGATGCTGGGGTCTTCGGGTCACGGCGCAACCCTGCCAGAGACCCTCCCTGGGCTGTCACCTGGTGCACCAGAGCGCAGAGCCTCCGCAAGGAATCCTGAAATTACCAAACAGCCGCCTCCGGGTCGGAGCCGCCAGGGAAGGGAGAGGGTATTTATAAACCTGGCGCCGGTGACTGAGCCCTCAGGAACCTGAGAGGGGAGCAGGTTTCCTGCCCTGCAGGGAAACCAACGAGTAAAAACATCAACAGGCTCTGACTTCGGGCTCTGAGCCAAAAGCCACGGAGGGTGCGTCCAAGGCCCCTTCTAAATTTAGAACATTCATCCAACCAGTTCTGGATGGAGCTCACGGGCATCCCTCCCCTTGGCTGGACTGGGACGTTCCTCTGAGAGCCAGGGGCAGAGATGGGAGCTCAGATCCAAACCCGCTTTGTCCCCATTTTTGTTCCTGTTACATAGAGCACAGGGATCCTCGAGGCCTTTCTCATACCTGAGACCGCACGGTGGGTGGGAAGGGATTTGAGGTCAGAGGGGAGAGTTCCCCACTCGCCAGCCTGAGACTCTAGGCTGGTGTCTGCAGCCTCCTATATCTTGGTTACTTTATCTGTAAGGTGAAAAGAGCCTTGGGAAAGTGATTAGCCTGTGCAGGCCTTTATCTCATCATCTCTTACAAGAGAAGAGCAAGACTTACTGGGTATTTTCCAGTCCGTGAGCCTCAGTTTCCCTCTATTACAGGGGAAAACCGTGCCTCAGAAAAATTCCGTGAAGATTCAGTGCAATGGCAGGGTGAGAGCACCTGACCCAAGCCACGTGGGTTAAAGCAAGATGGGAGTGGACACCAGAAAGCCTCCATTCTCGGTCTCCCTCCTCTTCTATTTTACAAAGTTGCCCACCCTTGTGCAAATATTACCCAGGTGTTCTCAGCCCTTCTTGTGAGTCTAGAGATAAAAACAGGGGTCCTAGTAATTGTCCTCAGAAGCTGTTGTTCTATGCCCAACTTTGCCACTGTAGTTTCCATGTTTGTGTCCCCCCCCTAAATTCATCTGTTGAAACCTAATCACCATGGTGATGGTATCAGGAGGCTGGGCCTTTGGGTCACGAGGGTGGCGTGCACATGGCTGGAATCCTCACCCTTTTAACAGAGGCCTGGAAGGGCTCCTTGGCTCTTTCCATTGAGGACACGGCACGAAGGTGCCATCTGAGGAAGGAGGCCCTCACCAGGTATCGAATCCACCGGTGCCCTTGTCTTAGACGTCCCAACCTCTAGAGCTGTGAGAGACGGATTTCAGCTGTTCACGGGCCTCCCGGTTCATGGTACCCTCTCACAGCTGCCTGTACAGACATCCGCACACACCTATACTCCTGAGCGGCATCTAAACCCCTCCACTGCTTTACTAGCACCAACACTTTCGTTAAAAACTGTAATAATAGTAACTAAAAGCAACTGCACACTGGCTGTACACAGGCACTGGGTGAAAGGCCTTACATGAATTATAGAATGAAATCAATTATCATCAGCTAATAAACATCTAGACCAGAACCAAGGCTCATTTGATCAACCAACAAAATGTGGAGGGCGACAGTACCAACGCTAAGGCTTTTCTCTGGCTTTGTCTTCACATCAGCTCTGTGAGATGCTACCCTGCCTCTCTAGTTGAGTCCCCAGGCATGTGTGGAGGCAGGAACACGCCCCGTGGGTATTCCATGGAGCTGCCGTCTCCCCCCGCTTGCCGGCCCCAGCACCATCTGTCCCTGGGAGCACCCACTGCTGTACACAAAGTCCCCCTGCCCAGCGTATGCCCTTTCTACCTTGATGCCACCCCAACTAGGAAAGCACCCATCCCCTCGCACGTTGCATCCTGGTTACTGGTTACTGTAACCTGTTTCCCTGGTTACTAAACATCGCAGCTCTGTGCTGGCAACGCCTCACCAAGTTTTGATCCGAAGAAGCTCAGGCCCCACGGTGGCTGCCTTGCAGGGGAGTTAAGCGGGCACGTGCGTTCCTCAGACACCTGCTCTTGGACCAAGCAATCTTCCCTGGGAGTATTTCTTTCCCAGGAGGCCCTGAGCAAATAACCCCCACGAGGCCACCTCACCACCCTCTACACTTGTCCAGACATTGCTGACTCCCGAGATGAACACAGCGGTTAGCGCTGCCTGGCTGGGACTCGGCTCAGAAGGCTGTCGAGCAGCCGTGCAGAGGCCAGAATCTTTCAGTTGTCTTCTTAGCTAGTACTGGGTTGGTTTTGTAATGACTCATACAGAGCCTCTGTCTGCTTTTTTTGTGAGAAAGCACGGGCATTGCCGAGGTCACAGTTAGCATTAGAAGCGCCTCTCTACTCATCATGACAGTTCAGTAAATGCTCGATGATGTAGACTAAATTTCGCTTCTGCATTTATCAAATATGCATAGAGGTCCTCTGCACACCCCAGCGTGGCCCTAGAGTGGCAGCTGGGGAAGCTGTGGTAAGACACGGTCCTGCCCTCTGGAAGCACACAGGCTAGTTGAGGCGTCAGGTATCCACTCATTCCAAGGCCAGGCACAAGAGCAGACTTAACACAGGAAACCTCTTCCCTGTGGAACTTACAATTGAGTGAGCTGTGGGACTAGTACACGCAATAAAGCTCGGCATGGAGCTGTTATCAGAGAACTCTGGGGTGAAGAAGAGGAATGATAATAATCTTAAGTGGGCAAGGGAGGGAAGGCCAGGAGAGCTGCTGGGGGTGGTGACCCCTGAGTGAAGTCTTCACGGAATAGTTATCCATCAGCCAGAATGGGCAGGAAAAAGGTTTTGAGGACAAGGATGTGGTGTGATGCCCACATAAGTGAAAAACTCAAATCAATTCAAGGAGGGGGTTGGGAGAATGGGGGAGTGGGGAGGGGAGAGCAAGGAGGGGATGCGTGTGCTCCCACTTAGTGGGCACAATGTTAGGGTGTACGGCACACCTCCTGGGGGCAGGACACAATGATAAGAGGGACTCTACTTAACAAATGCAAACATCGTAACTGAATTGCTTATACCCTCAAGTTAACCTGAAATAATGAGAGAAAAAGAAAAAAACACAGTCTGAGCAAAGGAGTGAGACGGCTGGCTGGGAGGGGAAACCAAGAGACGACTGTAGAAGTTGGACTACTGGGCGCAGGAAGGAGAGTGGTGACATCTCAGGGGAAGAGATGAGATCTGTGAAGACCTCAGGGTACGGTCAAGGTGCCCTCTTTGAGCCCAAAGTATCCTAAGAAACTGAGCCTGGGAGGGCAACCCAGGGAAGGGGGGATGGGGAAGAGAGGGACAGAAAGAAGATAGCAGGGAATCATTGCCTAGTTGGCCACAACTTGGTGACGGAATGGCCTGCGTGGCTTCACCTGGCATCTTTCCAGAGACTGTATGACAAATTTCATCTCTGAAACACGCACCTGAGGGAAAACAGACGGGACTTTACACACAGCTTGTGCAAGGCACCAGTCAACATTCGCCCATGTTCAAATTCGCATTTTAAAAAGACCACTCCTGCTGCAGGATAAAGACCGGGTTTAAGAGTTTCACAAAGAGAGGTGACACTCACAGAGACGTCTGGGAGTACTTTATGTCACTCACAGTTTCATATTAATAAGGAAGTTTTTAAAAAATGTCTGAGTATCTTACAGGCATTTTCAATGCAATGTCAAATTTTATATACTAAGTGGAGTCAGGGTCACAAAACACACCCAAGGTGGCACCATGTAGGTAGGAGAGAGATACGGCAAACATCAAAAACTAAAGTGTAGGAAGGGCTGGGTGAGACAGGAGGGTGGGTGACCATTTGGGAGAGAGGATCCAGGAGATGAGATGAAGGAGCTCATGGTTGCCATGATAGGGGAAGAGACTCAGAGCAATGTTGAGAAGGCTGGCTTCAGACCTGGTTGCGGGAGACTGGGTGTGGGAGACTGAGAGAAAGATCCAAAGTTTACGATGCTTTAACAACAAGAAGATAAAGGATTCATGCAAGGTCAGACTCATGACCTTAACCCTTCAACTCTGTTTCCCAACCCTACAGGCTCAGCTGAAGGAGGATCAGATCTTGAGTAGTCAACCAGGGACTCCAAGGCCAGATGTGGTGGGCCCTGCACAGGTTGAGAAAGAAGACACAGCCCTCGGTGTGAACTAAACGTCGTGAGTTGTGACAGCCACCCAGCCCCGGGAAGGGCCCACACAGCAGGCCAAGACAGCAACCGGCTGATGAAACCTTCTTGTGGGAAACGACCCCGGCCACATGGCCCCCAGTATGATGAGTCAGCACCCCTGGCGACCGCCAGTTACACTCCGAGAAACTGCATGTTTGGAGATCTGATGACCTCGGAAGTTTCGCTCTTAATCAGGTGGTTTTGGCATTTCCGTTCCTGGCATGGAGATGTTTCTGGGTATTTTTCAAAATTATCTATAGTGAATGCCACAGAAAATCCCCTAACTCAAATCCTGCTAAAGCCACAGCTTGAAAATCCACGACTTGTCCACACCCGACAGGTCCACACCAACAAAGACTGGGCCAAACACCGTTAAGGTCAAGAGCTGAGCTACAACTAGGCAGAAAAGTTTCCTTCACCTCCAGCCTTCGTACCCATCTCTGCTGTGGACCAGGTGTCACAGAGGCAAGTCAGTTCCCGGGGTTCTCTTATTTCATCTAGTAAAATGGGGAAGATTCGCTCAGTGAGGCTCAGTGCCTTGTAGTCACGATCATGCTTTGGAGACTTCTTACACTTTGCCTTTATCACCAATACTCTTCCACCTGTCTGATTCTCTTATTCCTTGTGAATGAATCTTGAAGTCATGTACCAGGTGTGGTTGAATGTATGCGCTGTTTTCCTTTGAGTCCAAGGTCTGGCCCTGGCATCATTGCCACCTGCCTACCAATCTAGGATTGTGGCCCTAATTGCTGCGCCCCCGAGACAAGTATGTCTAACTTCGTCCTCTTTCTCCTCTCTGACCTCCATGATGTGAAACAGCAGTTCTCCAAGTGGTCCAGATAGCGGTCAGGGTCCCTTAGACCTTCCAGGGGCCCTCTGAAGGCAAGATATTTTCATATTGATAATAATAAGAAATTATTTGCCTTTTTCACTTTCCCTCTTAAATATTCCAGAAAATATTCCAGAAACCACATGATGTGTGATATCAACAGGTTGACTGCAGAGAAATATAAAATCCAGCTGCTGTCTATTAAACCAGGTATTCTAAAATTCTGAAAGAATACAAAAGAGTAGCGCTCTTCACATTATATTTTTTTTATTTTGGAAAACAGTGGCTTTTCATTAAAACGTTGTTATTCATGTTAATACGTAATGTGCTTATTATTGCCACATTTGAATGAATGTTTTTTAATTTCTCAATTTAATTTCTTTTTTTTTTTTTTGAGATGGAGCCTCAAGCTATCCCCCTGGGTAGAGTGCCATGGCATCACAGCTCATAGCAACCTCCAACTCCTGGGCTCAAAAGAGTCTCCTGCCTCCGCCTCCCAAGTAGCTGGGACCACAGGCACCCTCCACAACGCCCGGCCATTTTTTGGTTGCAGCCATCATTGTTGTTTGGCGGGCCCGGGCTGGGGATTCGAACC
>CAUYQV010009490.1:0-18199 GCA_963574575.1 Galagoides demidoff
GGCCAATTGAAGCAACATCAAAAATACTACTGGGACCTGATAAAACTAAAAAGCTTCTGCACAGCCAAGAACACAGTAAGTAAAGGAAGCAGACAGCCCTCAGAATGGGAGAAGATATTTGCTGGTTATGTCTCTGACAAAGGTTTAATAACCAGAATCCACAGAGAACTCAATCGTATTAGCAAGAAAAGAACAAGTGATCCCATCTCAGGGTGGACAAGGGACTTGAAGAGAAACTTCTACAATATATTCTCTTCAAGTGGTGTTTTGGGGCTACTATCCCAGGATGAAGGCCTCAGAAGTGAAACTTTTTCTCTGACCTTCTCCTGTCTCCCTGCTGTCCCATTCTCCCCTGAGCCTGGCTACAGGAACTAACTAGGCTCATCCCCAAGGCAGGTCATAAGAGCCAGAACCCCTTTTCCTGAAAGCCAACGATAAAACCTTTGGGGATGCCTAACACAGCCACACACAAACCCTTCCTCCTCCTTGCCTTCTAAGACAAAGACAGAAGGATCTGGCTAATGCCCCCCAGAAGTTCAAAGGCTAAAAGCCCCTAACTTATAGGCAAGCTGTAGAATTCACCCACGCCATGGCTGCACATACAAGTGGTCTCTAACTGCCTACAGACGCCATCTTTGCACTGCCCACGTGGGTCACCCTGTCCTTTCAATAACTCTGGCCTGAACATCTCCTCTGCTACCTCCTCTCTGGGCATTTCAAAAACTAAAATTATTCTGTATAAAAACTGGCTATTAAGAAATTATCTGAGCTTATGTGACTGTAAGTTATGCTATGCCCATCCTGTGGGGGTCCTGCCCCCTACCAAGAAGGACTATGTGCCCAGTGAGGCCAAAAAGATTCTAAACAGGCAGGTCTTGCTGGGTTTCCCTGCTCCAGCCACTGGCATTAGATCAGACTCTTTTTGTTCAATCACATGTCTACATGGTTATCCATATTGTGCTGAATGTAAACAGAGAAATGGATGATTTTTTTGTTTGTATCTTTGGTCTTTATTCTGAAGACACCTGTGTATACAGGTTTAATAAATTTGTATGTCTTTTCTCCTATTAATCAACCTGCCTTATGTCAGTGATTGTCAGTGAACCCTTCAGGGGTGAGGAGTTCTGCCCTATAGGTGCTACGTCTGAGAGACCATCCCTATAGCAAGACCAAAGGATCTGTAGCCAAAGAAGGAGAAGAGGAGGAAGAGTAGCTGTCATTCCACAAATAAGCAGAAAAAAAATTAACTGAGAATTTTATCATAAAATATTATGAGATAATATCATAGAAGGGAAGAATCCACAAACTTCATCCAGTCCACTATCATCTGTCCTGTTTCTTACTAAGGCAGGACCCAGAAACAGACGAGAATCATCTCATCTCAGGATTCTGCCTCTACCATTATGCTGGATATTCCACCGAGATCCCAATAACTGCATTGCTCAATCTAATGGACTTCTTTCAGTACAGTCCCGCGCGTCCTCTGTGTCTTCTCGGATTATTGCAAACACCGTGTCCTAAATTCTGTGTTCTAGTTTTCCTCATTCTTTTTCTCTGGGCCTAGGGCCTTTGCCAACTTAACTTCTATTTGACTTAAAAGGGTTTTCACCTGCCTGGCCTTTTCCCTCTGCCTCCCTTTATTATCCTAAAATACAAGAAAAACCTCTGTCCTTATCATGTTTATAAACATTTAGCGTGAGAAATAAAGCAAGAAACAATGTCACTATTGTGTAAGAATAAATGGTAATTCTTTAATATGTGATACAGAATTTTTTTCTGCTTTAATCCCATTTTCTACTCAACCTCTCACATGTCGTAGCTTCATTAATTTTTATTTACTGATTATGATTTGTCAGAAACTGGAAACTCCTAGAACACAGCACGGAAAAGAGTGAAAGGTAACATCAAATCTAGAGGAGGAACATGCAGATACTATGCTCAACTATTCATATCACGTTGAATTGTATGAAATAACACTAAACCCCATTGCAAATATAGCAAACACATGTAGTTCACCTAACGTAATTTGTGACAAGTGCTACAAAAGTTAGAACAATATTTAAGGGTTATTTCCAGCTCTTTAGGAAGGAGGAGTGGGTCTAATACCAGGCTATATTTTGCTATATGCAAGAATACCACATATATAGTAAATTGCATGAATTCTCATTCATAAAAGCAAAAATAAAATTTTCTAAGAAGAAAACACTGGACTCATTTATATAGGATGAAATTTCTTTAAATTTCTTGCTATATGTTGAGGAGGAAGGGGATTATGTCTCTGTGGAAGCAGCTCTCTGGGGAGAAATCAGTCAGTTGTATGTTTATATCAATTTATGATGTCTCACACAGAATTCCTATTTGTAGGCATCAGAAAACAATTTTGTGAATACTTCCAGAATAAGGACCTGCAAACGCAATCTTCTGTGAAAGCAACAAGAACAGTGGCCAAAAAATTGTCAAAATCAAATTTTTCAGAACTCTGAAAATTGACCAAAGCTTACAAAAACCAAAGGAGTGTATATTCAAGAAAACTGCTGAATCTCAGCATAACAGAGCGCTCTGAGGCATTTAACTCATCCTATTCCTGTGTTTCTCTATAGGCTCCATGGGGGCATTTAAAGCTGACAGCCTCTTACTCACGGTGGCTGTAAAAAATAAGCACCTTGTACCCAGTGAAGGAAACAGAATCAAATCAAGAATTGTCTGTATTTGACGTGTCAGACTGTTCTCTGGTATTTGACCTGACTTTTTTTTTTTGTCTGTTGCAGTGTATTTTTACGGTAAAATAATAAGTAATCAAAGTTCACACATTCTCCATGAGACCTGACTTGATGTTCACTCCCTGTGAGCAGCCTTTTCCCTGGGACCTCGTCAAAAGCCATTAATGTCATTGCTTAATTTTGTGTTCGCCTGAGATGCTATTAACAGGTGGTTCAAAAACCTGGTGAATGGGAGGTACATGGGGGCTACACAGGCCTGAATGTGTTCTTCGGAGCTGAGAAAGCCACATGCAGGAAAGAACAGAAGCCCCTAATCTCTCACCTCTGGCTGACCTTGAAGCCATAGGCAAGCTGGAAGTTTAAGTAAAAGTATAGTTGTGAAATGCCTGGTGGGGATACAGCTTGCACACAGAATCTTTTGACAAAGGCTATTTGGTAGATTTAATGGTTCAAATTGTTTAAGGAGATTTTTGTCTGATCATGAGATTACAGCTAAACTAGCTGAGCAGAAACGTCATTGATTACACATGACAAAATAAAGACAACAAACTTTATAAAAGTAGTTTGGGCAAGTTGAAAACTGGAAGTTTTAAGTAACATATTGTGGCAACTCTTTTTTTTTTTGTTGTTGTTGTTGAGACAGAGTTCTACCCCATGCCCTGAGCAGAGTGCAATGGCATTGTAGCTCACTGAAAACTCAGATGGGGGATGCAGGCATCCTACTGCCTCAGCCTTTGAAGCCTTTGGGATTACAGGCACTCGCTGCACAGCCCGGCTGGGTTTTTCCATTTTTTCCATGAGATGGGGTCTCACTCTCACTCCGACAAGCCTCGAACTCCTGAGCTTAAGCAATCCTCCCGCCTCAGCCTCCCACAGTCCTGGGATTACAGGCGTGAGCCACCACACCCGGCTTCCAGCAACTCTTGAAATCAGATGCCTCCCATTCCCAAGTCTGTTGTTGTTGTTCTTAGTGTTATTTTGTTTAGAGACTTGACCAAACTACTACAAGAAAGTATGGCTCATGTAAAGAAACAGTCAATAAAACTCACCCTGAGGATGTCCAGATGTTGGACTTACTAAACTAAGACTTTGTCATTTATTGTAGATATGTTTAAAGAGCTAAAGGAAAGCACATCAAATTAACTGACGGAAAGAATGACAATATTGTCTTGCCAAATAGAGATTATCTGTTAAAAAGTAAAGATTATAAAAAAGAATCAAATGGAAATTCTAGACTTTAAAGTACAATAAATAAAAAGAACAATTCACTTGAGGGGCTCAGAGGCCGATGTGAGCTGGCAAAGAAAAAGAATCAGTGTACTCGAAGATTGGCCAATTGACCTAGTGAAGTCTGAGGAACAGAAAGAGAAAAAAAAAAAGGACAAAACTTACCTGACAAATGCAATCAGTGTAACCTAATTCTTTGTATCCTCAATGAATCCCAAACAATTAAAAAAAATACATTTCCTGTACTGGGCCTGAAATAACTTAGGGGACCTGGAAAAATAGACTCGGACTCCCACTTAGGTTAATTAATTGGTAATTTATTTTACCTACTGCAGGGGCTGCTGCTCCGAGAGACAGCAGCCCAGGTGTGAGGGTGAGTTACCTTTTATAGGCTTTGTATAAGCATATTACAGGAGTGAAAGGTGGCTGGTTAAGGGGGGTTACAACTCAGGTAGTCATAGATACAGCAATGGAACGATAATTAATACAGTTTCAGTTGACAATGGATACATTTTATATCACAATGGTTATGGTTATACAACAGTAATTAATCAAGTTCTCAGTAGATGAACCATTGTTCATCTACTGAGAACTTGGGGGTTTTGTGAAACTTGGGACTTTTTTCCTTGTACCTGAAGCTTGTTCTTGGCAACTCTAGGCGGAAGAAGGGAGCCTGGGAACATGTTCTTGGCCACCCTGGGGGGAGGAGGGACTTGCCTTGTTCCTGGAGTCGACTCTGGGGGGAGAAGGGAGGAGGAGGGAAATGGGCTGGAGAGGGTGGGGGGAACAGGTAAAAGCTGGGGAACAGGAGTGGGCAGGGGAAGAGGGCTGGGTTACAACATGTTGTTATTCAGCACTCCTGTCTATATACTGATTAAGCTTAGGTTCTTCATTAAAATACCTGTGTCTAGCTTTTCTACATTTTTGGAAGTACTCACTAATGCAAAGTAGTATTAGATGTGAAGTAGTGTTAAATTCTCAATATACAGGCAGTCCTCAGGTTATGAATGAGAGATAGGTTCTGTAGGTTTGTTCTTAAGTTGAATTTTTACACAGATTGGAACAGGTATGTTTACCTGTTCCCTGTAATAGCCCCCATTTGTAAGTGTAAGTTGTGTATAAGTTGGATATTTGTAACTCAGGGACTGCCTGTTGTTGTACCTTGGTATCCTTGATTGGTTCCAAGATGCTGCTCAGAAACCAAAATCCATGGGTATTCAAGTCCCTGATAATAAAATGGTATAGTATTTGCATATAACCTATGCATATTCTCCTGTAACTTTAAATCATCTCTGGATTACTTATAATACCTATTACACTGTAAGTGTTCATAAACAGTTGTTACACTGTATTTTTACTTGTATGTTTTACTATCATTATGTTTTATTATTTTTATCCCCCAATTTTATTTTATTTTATTTTTTGCACAGTTTTTGGCTGGGGCTGGGTTTGAACCTGCTACCTCCGGCATATGGGGCCAGTGCCCTACTCCTTTGAGCCACAGGTGCTGCCCTATCCCCAATTTTTTTTAGACACTTTGACTGAGGATTACCCCCCAAAACATTTTTGATTAGTAGTTGCTTATATCTGCTGCTGCAGAACCTGCAGATACAGAGGGCCAATTGTATTCTTAGATGCCACCAGAAATGTGCATAATTAAAAGATGTTACATAATTATCTGATATATCCATTTTATGCAATACTATGTAGATATGTCTACAACGACTCAGAGGAAAGGTCCATGCTTGAACTACTGATACATGTAACGATTCAGATGGATCTCAAGGAAATAATGTTAAATGAGAAAAACCAATATAAGTTACTTATGTACCATTCTTGAAACAGCCAAAGTGGCTGGGTACCTGTAGCTCAGTGGTTACAGTGCTCCACATGCTCCAGGGCTGGTGGGTTCAAACCCAACCTGGGCCTGCTAAACAAAAATAAATAAATAGCCAGGCATTGTGGTGGGTGCCTGTAGTCCCAGCTACTTGGGAGGCTGAGGCAAGAGAGTCGCTTAAGTTCAAGAGTTTGAGGTTGCTGTGAGCTGTGACACCACAGCACTCTACCAAGGGCAACACAGTGAGACTCTTGTCTCAAAACAAACAAACAAACAAAAACTAACAGTTAAGAGGCTATAAGAAATGACCATGAGCTAAGGTCCTGTGGCTCATGTCTGTAATCCTAACACTCTGGGAGATTGAAGCAGGAGGATCCTTTGAGCTCAGGGGTTCAGGACCAGCCGAGCAACATAGCAAGACACTGTCTCTACAAACGTAAAAAAAAAATTCCAGGCATGGTAGCATGTTCCAGTAGTTGCAGCTACTTGGGTAGTAGCTGAGCTGACACAGAAGGATCACTTGTACGTACGAATTCAAGGTTGCTGTGACTATGATGTTGCCACTGCACTCTAGCCCTAGCCCCAGCAACAGAGCAAGACCCTGTCTCAAAAAAAGTGCAGGCTCAGCGCCTATGGTTCAAGTGGCTAAGGCGCCAGCCATGTACACCTAAGGTGGCGGGTTCGAATCCAGCCTGGGCGCGCCAAACAAAAATGACAGCTGCAACCAAAAAATACCTGGGTGTTGTGGCAGGTGCCTGTGGTCCCAGCTATTTGGGAGACTGAGGCAGGACAATTGCTTGAGCCCAGGAGTTGGAGGTTGCTGTGAGCTGTGATGCCACAGCTCTCTACCCAGAGGGGGGGAAAATGTGCAATTCCAGTGAGCATATGAATGATTAGAAAGCAAAACAGCCTAATGATGATATGGAGAAAGTTTTAGTGGTCTGAATACAAGATGCAATTGGCCACAACATTCCTTTAATCCAAAGCCTGATCCAGAGCAAAGCCCTAATAACTCTTCAATTCTGAGAGGACCAAGAGAGGTAAGGATACTACAGAAGAAAACTTTGAAGCTAGTAGTGGTTGGTTCATGTTTAAGGAAAGAAGCCTTCTACATATAAAAGTGCAATTGAAGCAGCAAGTGCTGCTGATAGAGATGCTGCAGCAGCTTATCCAGAAGATCTAAGATGAAGGTGGCTCCACTAAAAAGATTTTTCCATGTAAACAAAACTGCCTTCTGTTGGAAGAAGATGCCATCTAGGACTTTGATAGCTAGAGAATAGTCAGTGCCTGACTTCAAGACAGGTTTACTCTTGTTAGGGGGTAATATATTTCATACTTTGAGTTGAAGCTAATGTTCATTTACTATTGTGAAAATCCTGTGGCCCTTAGAAATTATGCTAAATTTTCTTCTCCACCTGTGCTCTGTACGTCAGACAACAAAGCCTAGAAGACAGCACTTTTTATAAGCCAGCTTAGTATTTTATGCCCAATTTTGAGATCTGCTCAGAAAAAAAAGGATGCTTTTCAAAGTATTTCTACTCATTGACAATGTACCTGACCACCCAAGAGCTCTGATCAAGATGTACAAGGAGGTTAATGTTGTTTTCATGCCTGCTAAATACATCTTTTCTGCAGTCCCTGGGTCAAGGAGTCATTTCATTGTCCATGGGGGGGGGGTAATTGTTTGTTTGTTTGTTTTGTTTTTTCGAGACAAAAGTCTCACTATGTTGCCCTTGGTAGAGTACTGTGGCATCACAGCTCAGTGCAACCTCCAACTCTTGGGCTTCAGTGATTCTCTTGCCTCAGCCTCCCAAGAAGCTGGGACTACAGGTGCCCACCACAATGCCCAGCTATTTTCTTGTTGCAGTTGTCATTGTTGTTTAGCAGACCCCGGCCAGGCTCGAACCCACCAGCCTTGGTGCATGTAGCTGGCACTGGTAACCACTGTGCTATAGGCACTGAGCCATTTTTTTGTTTGTTTATTTTAAAGACAGTTTCACTCTCTTGTACAGGCTGGAGTGCTAGGACTACAGACACCCACCTTGAGACCCACAAGGTCCAGGGTCTCATTCTTGTTCAGACTAGTCTTGAACTCCTAAGCTCAAGCAGTCCTCCCATCTCTGCCTCCCAGAGTATTGGGATTACCAGCATGAATCCCTGTGCCTGGGCACAGTGTTCAAGTCTTATTACTTAAACGCATTCCATAAGGCTCTAGCTGCCATAGATTGCAATTCCTCTAATGGATTGAGACAAAGTAAGCTGAAACTTTTCTCCAAAGGATACACCTTCCTAGATGGCATTAAAAACAGCCATAATTCATGGGAGGAGGTCAAAATACCAATATTAACATGAATTTGGATGAAGTTGATTCTAAACCTAATGGATAATTTTGAGGGGTCCAAGACCAGTGCAGGAGATAACTGCATACGTGGCAAACATAGCAAGAGGATTTAGTATTAGAAGTGGAGCCTAAAGATATGGCAGAATTGCTGCAACCTCATTAAACTTGAATAGATGAGGTGCTTTTTGTGGAGGAGCAAAGAAAATGGTTTCTTGAGATGGAATCTACTCCTGATAAAGAAATATTATTGAAATGATTTTCAACAAAGGAATTTTTTTTTGAGACAGAGCCTCAAGCTGTCCCCCTGGGTAGAGTGCCGTCGCATCACAGCTCACAGCAACTTCCAACTCCTGGGCTCAAGCGAGTCTCCTGCCTCAGCCTCCCAAGTAGCTGGGACCACAGGCACCTACCACAATGCCCAGCTATTTTTTGGTTGCAGCCATCATTCTTGTTTGGCAGGCCTGGGCTGGATTTGAACCCGCCACCTTAGGTATATGTGGCTGGCGCCTTAGCAGCTAGAGCCACAGGCACCAAGCCAGGATTTTTTTTTTTTTTTGAGACAGAGTCTCAATATGTCACCCTTGCTAGAGTGCTGTGGCGTCATAGCTCACAGCAACCTCAAACTCTTGGCCTCAAGCAATTCTCTTGCCTTAGCCTCCCAAGTAGCTGGGACTACAGGCACCGCCACAATGCCCAGGTGTTTTTTAGAGATGAAGTCTTGCTCTGGCTCAGGCTGATCTCCAACCTGTGAGCTCAGGCCGTCCATCTTCCTCGGCCTCCCAGAGTGCTAGGATTACAGGTGTGAGCCACTTTAGAATGTAAGATAAACTAAGTTGGTAAGATAGCAGTAGAGTTTGAGAAGATTGGCTCTAATTTTGAAGGAAGTTTTTTGGGTAAAATGTTATCATATAGCATCACATGCTGAAGAGAAACAACCTTTTGTGAAAAGAGTCAACAACTTCATTGTTGCCTGATTTTAAGAAACTGCTACAGGCTCTCAGTCTTTAGCAACCACGATGCTGATGAGTCAGTAGCCATCAAGGCAAGACCTTCCACCAGCTAAAAAATGACTCACTGAAGGCTCAGATGATCATTAGCACTTTTTAGCAATAAAGTATTTTTTTCTTTAAGTACATAAATTTTGTTTTTAGACATAATGTTATTGCACATGTAATAAACTATAGTACAGTTTAAACATATTTTTTGTGGACTGGGAAACCAATTTATGTGGCTTGCTTTATTGTAATATTGCTGTATTGTGGTCTGAAACAAAATCAACAATACCTCTAAGCTATATCTATATTAAAACAATGGGATAAGTCCCAGCTATGCAGGAGACTGAGACAGGAAAATCACTGAGCCTGTGAGTTAGATGTGTAGTCTAGTCTAGACAACAGCAAAACCCTGTATCAGAAATTAAAGGGGGAAGAGCATTCTGAGTTTATAACCTGGAGTTTTCTGTCTTTTAATAAACACATAGACAGTATTCAATCCTGATTTTTCTGTGTTACCCAGTTACTGTTTCCATTAACCTAGGTCTCTACTCTAGAATGTAACCATTTGGCTCTCAGAGATAAGGTTTACTGTCCATTGGGTGATAGCAGTTAGTTCCACCATTATGAAACAGACTGAAAGCTGGGCAAGGTGCCTCACACCTATAATCCTGGCACTCTAGGAGGCTAAGGTGGGTAGATTGCCTGAGCTCATGGTTCAAGACCAGCCGAAGCAAGAGCGAGACCACGTCTCTTAAAAAAACAAAAAGATAGCTAGGCGTTGTGGCAAGCACCAGTAGTCCCAGCTACTTGGGAGGCTAGGCAAGAGAATCACTTGAGCCCAAGAGTCTGAGGTTGCTGTGACACCATGGTACTATACAAAGTGAAACTGTCCCTCCCCCGCTAAAAAAAAAAAAAACAGACCAGAAGTCATTAATTTGGTATGTGAAAATCTAACATTTCCAGGGGGATGAAAGCAAATACCTTCACAGTGTATCAATTTCCAAAGGTCAAAGACCATGACTTTGTAGCAGTACTGAGAAATTCAGGGATGATTTGTCTTTTCATAACATTTCTATTAATAACCAATGTTAGAAAATACTTTGAAAGGAATGATAATCAAATTACAGAATATCAAAATTTGTCTCATGTAATAAATACATATAGGGAATTTTACAGCTTTAAATGTTTGTATTTGAAAGAAAGAAAGCCTTCAAAATTGATGATATAACTGTTCATATTAAGAAGCCAGATAAGCTTGGCTCCTGTGGCTCAAGCGGCTAAGGCTCCGGCTACATACACCTGAACTGGCGGGTTCAAATCCAGTCCAGGCCCGCCAAACAACAATGATGGCTACAACCGAAAAATAGCTGGGCATTGTGGCGGGCGCCTGTAGTCCCAGCTACTTGGGTGGCAGAAGCAAGAGAATCACTTGAGCCCAGGAGTTGGGGGTTGCTGTGAGATGTGATGCCACGGCACTCTACCCAGGGGGCAGCTTGAGGCTCTGTCTCAAAAAAAAAAAAAAGGCCAGATAAAGGGGGCTGGGCAAGGTGGCTTATGCCTATAATCCTAGCACTCTGGGAGGCCGAGGTGGGTGGATTCCCTAAGCTTTCAGGGAAAGGATTTCCTTGCTAGAGCAAGACCCCATCTCTAAAAATAGAAAGTCATTGTGCTTGATGCCTATTGTCCTGGCTACTCTGGAGGCTGAGGCAAGAAGATTGCTTAAACCCAAGAGTTTGAGGTTGCTGTGAGCTATGATGCCACAGCACTCTACCGAGGGCAACAAAGTGAGACTGTCTCTAAAAAAGAAAGATGAGAAATCCCAGTAAGACTTATCAGTAAGCAAAGAGAGAAGACACAAATTACAAATACAAGTAATGCCATGTGTTAGGATGCAGACCATCTCCAATCATATGTTAGTGGTGGGAATGTAAAGGGATAAAACCTCTTTATTTTTTGTGTGGGGGGGTTTGCTTGTTTTTTTGAGACAGAGTCTCACTCCTGGGTAGAATGTCATGGCCTCATCACAGCTCACAGCAACCTCAAACTCTTGGGCTCACGAGATCCTCTTACCTTAGCCTCCCAAGTAACTGGGACTACAGTTGCTTGCCACACCTCACTAGTTTTTCTATTTTTAGTAGAGACGAGGTCTTGGCCTCTCTCAGGCTGGTCTCGAACTCCTAAGCTTAAGCAATTCACCTGCCTTACCCTCCCCAGAACTCTAGGATTACAGCGTGAGCCACTGCACCTGACCTAGGTAAAACCACTTTGAAAAACAGTTTGGCAATTTCTTAAAAATCAAATACACATTTTCCAATGAACCGAGAATTGTTACCAGGGAGAAAATGAAATCATATGTCCATACAAAGGCTTGTATAGGAATGCTCATAGCAGCTTTATTCATGGCAACAGAAAACTGAAAGAAATCCAAATGTCCGTGTATGATGTTTATGGTACCTTAGGTACCTGTTCATGATAAATAGATAAACAAATTGAGGCATATTCAAACAATGGGCTATTCCTTGGGGGAAAGAAAAGAATAATTACTACTGCACTGTCGGAGCCAGGACGCTAGGTTGCTGGCCCCGCCTGTGAAACTACCAGGACGCAGACCACTGTGAAAGCTCGCTCAGGGTATGGCTTCCCATAAGTGCCAGGGAGCCCGTTGTCTCAGTCAGGTAAGGCTCCCCATCAAGAGGAGCCAGTTGTCTCAGGTCAGAAGTGCTGGAGCGCTTGAAAGTTACAACAGTCAGTCTTAGTAGGAGCCCCAACTAGCTTCTCCCATGGTTCTTTATAGAAGTGATGGCTATTTACATGACAGGTGTGGAAACTACCAAGCAATGATGTATGTTCTCTTGTGCTCTTAAGTGCTCTCCTTAACAAACCAATCCCTTCCCCATTCCTTTATTACCAAGGTATTTCTTTTCAGGCGTCTCCTACATATTCCCCCTTTTTGTGTATATTAAGATAGTTTTAACTGGGGGACCATTTAACTGGCCTTCTATCTGAATTACCATGATAGCTCACGGACTTGCCTTTTTTTTTGGCCAGGGCAGGGTTCGAATCTGTCACCTCTGGCATAGGGGGCCTGCACCCTACTCCTTTGAGCCACAGGCACCACCCAGACTTGTCTTTCTTTTCTCTGCTTTTTTCTGTCTGTTCTTTTGCTGAAGGTCTCACTGACCTGTTTTTTGCTGAAGGTCTTTCTCACCTGCCTTTCTTTTTTGCCAAAGGTCTTTCTGGCCTTTCTTTCTTTTTTACTGAAGGTCTTTCTGGCCTTTCTTTTTTGTCTCTATTTTTACTGTTTGCCGGAAGGTCTTTCTTACCTGCCTTTCTTTTTTCTCTGTCTTTTTTCTTTTCTTCCCTTCCAAATAGAACCTTTGACTGCCTTGAAGGATCAGGGGGTGACAACCGTTCTAAACTGTTTCCTGCTGACAATGGGTGATGGTATGGGGAAGGCAGAGGTTCTTTCCCTGTTTTGACTTGTTGCGACTCTAAGGTCAGAAGACTATTCATTGTTTCTTTCTTCAGTGGCTAACTTACCCTGAGAAACTTCCCCTCTGGTTTGTTTTTTAATTTTTGTTTCAGGAAATGACTGTTTGCCAGAAGTCCACTTACTCTGAGTGACCTACCCCTTAGGTTTGTTTTACTGTTTGCCAGAGATCCACTTACTCTGAGTGACATCCCCCTCTGGTTTGTTCTAGGGACAAAAGGTCACACCAACTCTAAGAGTGGTTCCCCTTTGGCTAAACTATTTCCTCTTGCCATTTGCTGAAAGGTTTCACTTTCTCCAAGTGTATTTTCCCCTTTCAGTCGGTAACAGTCCCTATCAACATGCACATAAAAACAGCCGGGCAAAGATTGAGGTATGGTGCCTGCAAGAGGTGGGCCTCCAATAGGTGCCAAGAGAGCCCCGAGTTTACAAAAGCTTTTGTTTGCTTACGGCTCTACTTAATTCCCGAATCTTTAAACTTACCTATTTTTTTCTTCCCCTTGCTATTTTTATTTCCCAAAGGCTTCTCTCACCCCTGAGTCTTATCCTTCTCTGTCCCTTTTGTTTCTTATATATTTCTCCTCTTCTTTTTACTTTGTTTGCTAAAGGCTTTTGTTCTTATCTTTCTTATGTATTTCTTCTTGGTGCTAAAGGTTCTACTTATTTCTAAATCTTATGTTTCTTCTTATATATTTCTTCTACTTATTTCTGAATCTTCTTATATATTTGTTTGCTAAAGGTTATTTCTCCTTATATATTTGTTAAAGGTTGTTTCTCCTCTTTTGTTTGCTAAAGCTTATTTCTCCTTCAGTCCACGTCCACTATCCCATCCTCATCACCATTTGTCAGAGCTGGGATGCTAGGTCGCCAGCCCCAGCCTAGAAACTGTCAGGACGCAGACTGCTATATAACCTTGCTCAGGGTATGGCTCCCCATAAGTGCCAGGGAGCCTGTTGTCTCAGTCAGATCAGATGTGCAGAAGGGTTTCAAAGGTACAGGAGTCAGTACTAGTAGAAGCCCTGACTAGCTTCTCCTATGGCTCTTTATAGAAGTGATCCTGTGGCTATTTACACCATAGACTATCAAGCAATGATGTACATGCTCTCATGCTCTTTTTTTTTTTTTTTTTTTTTTTTGAGACAGAGCCTCAAGCTATTGCCCTGGGTAGAGTGCCGTGGCATTACAGCTCACAGCAACCTCCAACTCCTGGGATCAAGCTATTCTTCTGCCTGCACCTCCCAAGTAGCTGGGACCACAGGCGCCTGCCATGACACCTGGCAAATTTTTTTTTTTTCTTGGTTGTAGCCGTCATTGTTTGGCAGGCCCAGGCTGGATTCAAACCTGCCAGCTTAGGTGTATGTGGCTGGCGCCTTAGCCCTCTCGTGCTCTTTAATGAGAGACCAATCCCTTCCCCATTCCCTTATTACCAAGGTGTTTCTTTTCAGGTGTTTCCTACACTACATATCAACATAGATCTCACAGAATCTCAAAAACGTGCAGCCAGATACCAAACATACATACTATTCAATTTATGTGAAAATCAAAAAAATCTAAAGCTAATCGATGATTGTCCAGTACCAGGTCTTCCTATTTTTCTTTACTTCTTTGCAGTTTTTGGCCGGGGCCAGGTTTGAACCTGCCACCTCCAGTATATGGAGCCGGCACCCTACTCCTTTTAGCCACAGGCACCACCCTTTTCCTTACTTCTTTTTTTGGTACACAGAGGTGGTAAAATTGGAGAGACAAAGTACAATCAAAATAGTAGCAATATTAACTATCAAAATTGGTAGAAATAGCCAACTATCAAAATATTAAAAATCAGTTCAGTACTTTGCAATGTTAGGACTATGCAAGTGTTGTTTAATTCTACAAAAGAGTGTGCTACTATTATAACTTCTTTCATATATGATGTATTGTTTTTCCTTATGTTAAGCATTGCCTTTCCTTTACTCTGTTTTTCCACATATCTAAAATTTTTTCCAAAAGACCTTAACATTTCTGCCACAGGTCTTACCAACAGTATTCTCCATGCTCTCAGATACATAATTTCTACTATTTTCCTAGAGACCTTCATTCCTGAGTCCATCTTCTGGCTCTAACCTGGACCTGCTGATATCTGGGCAATACAGTTGTGTTGACACTCCACTGCTGTCCCGCATTCTTTAATACTTTTTTTTGAGATAGAATCTCACCTTGTCACCCTGGTAGAGTGCCATGGAGTCATAGCTCACAGCAACTTCAAACTCTTGGGCTCAAGTGATCCTTCTGCCTCAGTCTCCCAAGTAGCTGGGACTACAGGTGCCCACCACAGTACCTGGCTATTTCTTTTAGAGGGTCTCTCTCTGGCTCAGGCTGGTCTTGAACCTGTGAGCTCAGGCAGTCCACCTGCCTCAGCCTCCCAAAGTGCTAGCATAACAGGTGTGAGCCACCACACCCAGCCTCTGTGTTTCTTCTTCTTGTTTTTTTTTTTTTTTTATATCCAGATTTTCACTTTGTCACCCTCAGTAGAGGTCTGTGGCATCACAGCTCAACAGCAACCTCCAGCTCTTGGGCTTAGGCAGTTCTCTTGCCTCAGCCTCTCAAGTAGCAGGGATTGCAGGCACCCACCACAATCCCTGCCTGTTTTTTTGTTGTAGTTTGTTCGGGGCCAGTTTTGAACCTGCCACCCTCAGTATATGGGGCTGGTGCCCTACTCACTGAGCCACAGGTGCCACCCATGTTTCTTATTCTTGTTTATTCATTAGCTTTACTGGCATTCATCATCCAAGTACTTCCCATTTGAGCTTTTTGGGGGGCTCTTTTCCTCCCTTTTACAGATGTTTGGATTCCATCTTCCCTTTTCTTATGCCATATTTTATCTATTTATTTATTTTAGAGAAGAGTCTCAGTCACTTGAGCCAGAGTGCAGTGGTGTTACCACAGTTCACTGCAACCTCAGATTCCTCCCAAGTAGTTGGGACTATAGGCATGACCACCACACCCAGCCTCAGGCATCTTGTTATCTACTGTTTTCCAAAATAGATTGTAATCTTTTTTCTTCTTTAGGGTTAAATTTTTTTCTTAGGGTTAAAATTTTTTTAATCTTTTTATTGTCATCTAAGGTTCTGATAGGGAGAAGAGATAAACTTAAGTATTCAATTCATGATTTTAAACTGAAATCCAGGTACAGCATTTGAAAGGAGGGACACATCCTTGATTCAGCAGCTAGGGCACCTGCCACATACATCGGAATTGGCAGATTCAAATCCACCCTGGGCCTCCCAAATAACAATGACAACTACAACCAAAAAATAGCCAGGTGTTGTGGTGGGTGCTTGTAGTCCCAGCTACTTGGGAGGCTGAGGCAATAGAATTGCTTAAACCCAAGAGTTTGAGGTTGCTGTGAGCAGTGACGCCACAGCACTCTACCCAGGTGACAGCTTAAGACTCTGTCTCAAAAAATAAAAAAATAAATAAAAAGGAGAGACGATGAGATATGCAGGAGATCTAGTGCTGTGAACATGAAAGAGATTCACAGTGATGGGCTTCAATTTTATCCATGAAATATGAGGCTAGGTCACTAGCTGAGGGTAATGATGGAAGAGAACCTGGAGGTGAGTAAGGCATCTGGAAGGAGGAAAGGAAAGAGGGCTATCTCAGTGAATAGAAATTAGACAAGTATGGTGTTATAGGCTGAATTGTGTGTTCCCAAATCCTTTAGTATGTTGAAGTCCTAATCCCTGGTACCTCAGAATGCAACTGTATTAGGAGATAAGGTCTTTAAATGTGGTAATTAAGCTAAAATGAGGCTTTTAGGGTTGGCCCAAATTCAGGATGGCTAATGACATTTCAAGAGGACATGTATAAACACAGACTGACACATGTGTAAACACAGAAGATCAATCATGTGAAAACAGCAAGGAGACAGCCATCCAAAAGCAGTTTTCAGAGAAAACCAAACCTGCCAGCACCTGGATCCTGTACTTCCAGCCCTTAGAACTTGTGGGAAAAAACATTTCTGTTTTTAATGGCTGGTGTGGTGGCTCATAATCCTAGCATTCTGGGAGGCCAAGGTGGGTGGATCGCTTAAGCTTAGGAATTGGGAGACCAGCCTGAGCAAGCAAGAGACTCTGTCTCTAATAAAAGTAGAAAAACTAGCAGGAGTTGTGGTAGGCACTGGTAGTCCCAGCTACTAGAGAGACTAAGGCAAGAGATCACTTGAGCCAAAGAGTTTGAGGTTGCTATGAGCTATGTTGAAGCCCTGGCACTCTACCCAGGATGACAGCGTGAGACTGTCTCAAAAAAAAAAAAAAAAAATAATAATCTGTTAAGCCATCTAAACTGTGGTAATTTTATTAAGGCAGCCCTAGCAAAGTAATACAAATGCTAAGATTGCTGGACTGTTTTGAGTTCCAAGGATTTAAACAGAATTACTAACCTTAATTGTCTGGTTTTCTCCATCAGTATTCAGCAGTAAGGTCAGTTTCAACAAAGAAAAGCAAATGGTAAGAGTTCATCCAGATTTTCCAGTGATATTATATTAGAGAGAGAGACAGGAAGATCACTGCATTATTCTCATTAAATCACAAAACACCCTGTACCCATCCACCCAACCCTAAAAATTAGGAACCATCTCACTCGTCTCAAATTTCTGTTCATTCTGTCTTTTAACTCCTTTCCACCCTGGATCATTGCAGTAGCAACCTAGTCTCAACCTCCACCAAGCTATCTGCCACCATGCTTTTCATTATTCCACAGATTGTTTACAATGGCTTGCTTATATTCAGTCCACAACTTACATGATAAAAGTCAAACTTCTTTCATTGTAACTCAAGTCCTTTCATATTCTAGTCTGTGCCTCCATCTTCAGCCTCTTCTGTCACTTCTCTTTGCACTCCAAAGTACCCTACCTTGCAACAATACTAAAATACTGGTAGCTCCCGAAACAATCACATGACTGTTCTGCATGTAATTTCTGCCACTTACTTGCCAGGCAAACTAAGAATCTGCTCGAGGATTACCTCTTGTGAAGCTTTTCCTGACTGTCCAGGCAAGGTTGAGAAACAGCCCCATTCCCTGGGCTCAACAATTAAAGAGAGCACCATGAGCTATAATTAAAGCCAGATTAAAGCCATACATCACACACAGAAATAGGTTGGCACAGATGCATTTTGTTATATGTGATTATGAGTTCTGAGGTGGCCATGAACCTTTCCTTACTGGCAAAAAAAGATTAATGACTATAAGAGCTATCACTGTTAACAGTTACAGACAAGGAGAAAAGTCACGTTTTAACAGCATTGCCTTGGTGGAGTGACTAAAAACTACATGTTATAGTACCTAGTGCTATGTGTGTTACAGCACCTAGTGCTAGTGTGTGCTAGGTTAAATATGGTGCTCAGATAAGCCTAGTCTTGGAATCCTACCTTTACTGTTTCATTAGCTCTGTGAACATAGGAATGTTATTGCTAAGCTTCACTTTCACATCTGTATGAGGATATCTATTTCACAAGTTTGTTTTTGTTTTTTTTTTTTTTAGAGACAGAGTCTCACTTTGTTGTCCTAAGTAGAGTGCCATAGCATCACAGCAACCTCCAGCTCTTGGGCTTC
>CAUYQV010009493.1:0-16680 GCA_963574575.1 Galagoides demidoff
AAGAGAGAGAGAATGAATGATAGAAAACTATTTGGGTCCTAAAGTTCTGTCTGTATGCTAAGAATTTCTTTTTTTTTTTTAAATAGCTTGTCCAATATCTTTTTTTTTTTTATTAAACGATAGCTGTGTACATTAATGCAATCATGGGGTACAGTGTGGTGTTTTCATATATAATTTGAAATATTTTCATCAAACTGGTTAACATAGCCTTTATGTCATTTTCTTAGTTATTGTGTTAAGATCTTTATATTCTACTCTTATAAAGATTCACTTGTACCCTTGTAAGATAAACCATAGAAGTGATCCCTCCAATCACCCTCCCTCCACCCATCCCCTCTCCTCTCTCCCTCCCCACTTCCCATATTCTTAGGCTATAATTAGGTTATAGCTTTCATATGAAAGCTATAAATTAGTTTCATAATAGGGCTGTGTATACTGGATACTTTTTCTTCCATTCTTGTGATACTTTGCTAAGAAGAACATTTTCCAGCTCCATCCATGTAAACATGAAGGACGTAAAGTCTTTCTTTATGGCTGCATAGTATTCCATGGTGTGCATGTACCACAGTTTATTGATCCATTCGTGGATTGATGGGCACTTGGGCTTCTTCCATGACCTGGCAATTATGAATTGGGCTGCAATGAACATTCTGATACAAATATTTTTATTGTAATGTGGTTTTTGGTCTTCTGGATATATACCTAATAAAGGAATTGCAGGATCAAATGGCAGGTCTATTTTTAGTTCTCTAAGTGTTCTCCAGATGTCTTTCCTAACTCCTTCCTTTCCACTCCCCCTATCCTGAACATCTATCTCCCCCCCATTATTGTGGTTTATGCTTTCATATTCTTTCTCTCACTCTCTCTCTTATCCCTCCCCTTTCCTCTCTCCCATTTCTCTCTTTCTTCTCCCTTCTCTTGCCAAGAAGCTCTATTTTTTCTTGGTACACGGTTTCGCACTACAAAGCACACACATTTTAATTGTAGACCTCTATCCATTTCACAGTGACGGTTACCTCTGTAAACACATCTATATGAAAGAGTTGAACATTTCTGTGGCTTAGCTGGTTCCCTCATGCCCCCACCCAACCAGCACCTTCCAGAGGTAACCAATATTGTTACTTTGACCACCAGTTATGAGTATTATCTCTCTGTGTATGTGCAAATCAAATCATAGAGGATGTAGTCTGTTCTGATGTCTATCTCACTCACCATTATGTCTCAAAGTCACTAGGATTCATACAGGCGATTGCATACATGTATAAAGTTAATTCTTTTTGATTGCTGTCTTGTATTCCATTGTGTGAAAATGCCACTATTTAGTTTTCTGTCATACTGTTGCTGAACCATTTAGGTTATTTCCAGTTTGGGGCTATGATAAATAAAGCCTCTATGAAAATTCTTTTATACTTTTTGGTGGACATAAGAATTTGTTTCCCTTGGGCACACAACTAGGAGTGGGATTATTAGATTATTAAACATTATTTTACCAATGCGCAAAGTACTTCAATTCTCCCAACCTTCAATTTTCAATCTGTGAAATGGTGATAAGAAATATCCTTCCTTATGTGCTTGCTGTGAAATTGGAAAGGGGAAATGTGTGAAGGTGTTTTATTGTTGATTATTTGTTTTAAAATGCCAAATGGGGCAAAAATGTGAGACTGGGTCTATAGAGGAAACAAAGTCGGAAATCTCAAGAAACAGCTGCCCATGGTCCTGACAGAGGAACACAACATATTCAGCTGTGATCTAGAAAGCAGTGTCCTTCATGAGTGGTGGAATTAACATTTATTGAATGCCCACTACATACCAGACAATAATGTGGGTGGTTTACACAACATGGCAGTTAACATCAGTACTTTGGCCAGGCATGGTGGCTCACACCTGCAATCCTAGCACTCTGGAAGGCTGAGACAGGAGGATCGCTTGAGCTCAGGAATTCAAGACCAGCCTGAACAAGGGTGAGACCCCATCTCTACCATCATAAAAATAGAAAAATTAGCCAGGTGCTTTGGCAGGCACTAATAGTACCAGCTGTTTGGGAGGCTAAGGCAGGAGGACTGCTGGAACCCAGGAGTTTGACGTTGCTGTGAGCTAGGCTGATACCAGGGCACTTTAGCCTGAGGTAACAGAGTGAGACTTTCTCTCTCAAAAAAAATATCATCACTGTGTACTTGGCCAGACATATTTACCGATCCCAGTTCTATCACAGATTTATTGAATGGTACTAGGAAAGTTACTGAGTCTTTCTGAGGGTCAGATCATTCTGTAAAACAGGGTTTTGGGGAGATTTTGCATAACAGACATAAAGCATTCACCGAATAAATGGTGCCTAACAGGTGCTGAATAACTGAAAACTGGTACCCCAGTCTCTTGGATGTTTCCGCTGGAGGAAACGCTGCCATTATCGTTTGAATGCTCTTGACAGCCTTGTGGCATATGCCATCCCATTCTCAACAGGAGAAACTGAGTTTGTGTGGATAAAGAAGTTGCTCACATAACTGGTCACAGGATCATCAACAGGACAGAAAAGACACTAGTGGCCGCTTACCTCTGCCTCAGCCTCAGGCTCCCTGCACCTTCCCCTCCACCAATTTGCTTCTCACACAGCTGCCTCCCAAGGCATCTAAAATCATTCACACTGAATGCCTCGCAGCTACTGGAAAACTCCTGCACACTGAGCCGTGGGTTCAAGGATGCAGACATCTGAATTGGAATGGCCAATCTTTTTCTTTTTTTTTTTCTAAGACAAAGTCTCACTCTGTTACCCTGGGTAGAGTGCTGTGGCATCATCATAGCTCACAGAAACCTCAAACTCCTGGATTCAGGTCCTCTTGTCTAGGCTTCTGAGTAGCTGGGAGTACACATGCTTGCCACCATGCTTGGCTAGTTTTTCTATTTTTAGTAGAGACAGGGTCTCACTTTGCTCAGGCTGGTCTCAAACTCCTGAGCTCAGGCGATCCACTTGTCTTGGCTTCCCAGAGTGCTAGGATTACAGGAGTGAGACACTGCATCCAGCCTAAAATGGCCAATCTTTGATAATGAGCTCTCCTTGTGTTGTGTAGAACCTTGCCAGAATCTGCCACTACAACTTGCATTCCATTTCACCCTCCTAACGGCTGTGCGATGCATCAGTGGAAGATAGAATTCTCCCCACTGAATATGTGAGGTGAGTCTCCACAGTTAAAAGGATGCACAGTGTTACATAGAACCCAGGGCTCCCAAGACCCAGATCAATGCTGTTTATATGTGCAGTGACTCAGGAGTGAGAAGATGACTGGCCCCATAGGGCTGGATGTATTTTGGAAATTCCCATTACATTCTAACGTGGACAATTTCCAATGGGCGGTCACCTTGCTGGTGGCCTCTACCCAACTTCTTCTTTATTCTTTACCTATGTTGCCAGCATCTGCCATAGCTCCTTTCATGCCTTGGCAGCTGAGTAGGGCGAAGGCAAAGGAATAAATGGAAAAATACTACAGAAATAGCAATGATCTCACAGCCAGGGGCTGTGTCAGTGGAGCTAGAATCATAACGTTTGTATAAAGGGACATGCTCTGAAGTCACCAGGGAAAAAGCAAGCAGGAGACCTAGCCCTGAAACTACCAACAGTCTCTCCTAGGCTGCTCCAGGTATAGTACATGAGGACGAGAGTGGGGGACCTGATTAGCCCCAACGGCACACCTGATAGCCACTCAGCTGACAATGTACGCTGCAAACCACCAGGAAACCACACCCAGAGGAATCACAATCAGAACACACATTTCACCCTGTCACTGAAGACAGCCATTTCAAAATGTCTTCCAAGGGGACAGCAAAAAACCGTGTTTCCTACCTCAGCTGTGCTGGTAGCCAGACTTGCTGAAACCTGTAGGTTAAACAACAACAAAAAAGACATTAGTATTGATTCGACAAGAAGGTAATTGGATTAATTGTCTTCTTAAAGGAACTGGCATCAATAATTTGTTATGACTCAAGGGGACAAGGGTGCAGGACACACACACACACACACACACACGAAGAAACCTTCCACCAAGCACGGCAACAAGATTTGTTTTTCCAGTCCTGTTAATAAGGTGCATGGGATAATTAATATTTTCAACACATTATAACAATCTTGCCAGGAAGAAAAGGGGGAGGGCTGTGAGCAGTTTCTGTGCACTGATGGAGATTAAACGAATACTGAAAAAGTAAAGGCATTGAAGACATTTTTGAGATTTTTTTTTTTTCTTAAAGTTTCAAGTCGGTGTTAAGGGAAACGTTGGGTGGCGGCACCCGGAGCTCAGTCAGCAGGGTGCTGGCCACATATACCTAGGGTGGCGGGTTCAAACCCGGCCCAGGCCTGCTAAGTAACAATGACAACTGCAACCAAAAAATAGCTGGGCGTTGTGGCCAGCACCTGTAGTCCCAGCTACTTTGGAGGCTGAGGCAAGAGAATCACTTAAACCCAAGAGTGTGAGGTTGCTGTGAGCTGTGGTGTCACAGCACTCTACCCAGGGTGACAGCTTTAGACTCTGTCTCAAAAAAAAAAAAAAAATGCCGGGTGAAAGTAACAACACAGGCAACATGGGCAGCCTTATATTTGCAAAATTCCTTGAAATACTGTGCAAGGCTTTGTACCAAGATCTTCACATTGTTTTATCTCTTTTAATCCCCAGAACAACCTTTATTAATATTATCCCCATTTCATAGGTGAGAACACTGTGGCTTAGTAAAGTTAGGAAACATTTCCAAAGCAAGGACGTTATTAAGTGAAAAAGTTAAATTTAAACCCAAGGTAAAGTTTCAGGCTCCTGCCGTGAACTTACCCATATCAAAGGATTTGATTTCAATGTCACCCACCACTGTTCATATTTGCCTGAAAAGAAAGGGTCTCCTATCTAGGGCCAAATGACAGACTTGTTTTTCTTGATAATGTTCAGGGAGCTTTCTTCCCTGCAACTTTCTTTATACTTGTGGTTGACTTGGTCAATCCCAGCTGTATTTTCTTACCAGATTTTTACAGACTGAATTGTGTCCCCCGGATTCATATGTTGAAGCCTTAACTCCCAATGTGACGGTGTTTGGAGATGGGGTCTATAGACAACAAGTGCAGGTGAGGTCAGGAGGTAGGGTTAGTGCCCGTAGAAAAAGAGACACCAGAGAGTTTCCTGTTCCTCTTTCCCTCCCGCTCTCCCTCCCTCACCCTTTCTCTCTCTCCCCCATCTCTCTCCTCCCCTTTCTCCCTTTTTCTCTCCTCCATTCTCTCCCCCCCCCCTTTTAAAGACTAGTCTCATGTGCAGCAGTTGGAAGGGGGGAAAGAGTAGAACAAGTTCAGTCTGTAACTGACTGTGAACAATCAGGTGAGATAACTCACTACCTTTGGAGCAGCCCATATCGCCTTTATTTTATTTTATTTATTTACATATATATTTTTTGAGACAGAGTCTCACTATGTTGTCCTCAGTAGAGTGCTGTGGCGTCACAGCTCACAGCCACCTCCAACTCTTGGGCGTAAATGATTCTTTTGCTCAGACAACCAAGTAGCTAGGACTATAGGTACCCATGACAATGCTATTTTTTTGTTGTAGTTGTTGCAGTTGATTAGTTGGCCTGGGTCAGATTCAAACCTGCCACCCTCGGTATATGTGGCCAATGCCGTAACCACTATGCTACAGGCACCAAGCCCTCCCACCATTCTTTTTTCTCTCTCTCTCATCCCACTTTCTACCTGCACAAACCACAAAAGGCTTTGTGAAGACACAGAAGAAAGGTACCATCTGTAATCCAATGAAGGAGCCCTCACCAGACACTGTCTCTGCTGCTTCCTTGACCTTGAACTTTCAGATTCCAAAACCATGGGAAATGCTTTTCTGTTAATTAGGCTACACAGTCTGTGATATTTTGTTGTGGCAGCCTGAGCTGGCTAGCACACAGAACAACATCAGCTCACAGCTGTAAATCCAACACAGGGCTGAAGATCTCTGGGCACAGCCTCTGCGGCTCACCATCATAGCCCAGCCTGAGTACCATCTCTCCCATGCTCACCCCAAGGTATCAGACCAGGGGCTCAGCAGGGCTGCTGTCCACTAAACAGCTTTCATGCATCATTAGTCTCCTAAGCAGAAGGCCAGACTTCACAATGACCTCGGGCACGAGAGTACATTAGCTGCGGCCGAAGACTTTGCCCAGCCATGAATCTGGGGCCAGCCATGAGGAAACACCGTGGGCATGATGGATGTCAAATGTCAATGGCTGGAGCCTTCCCTCCCCTCCCTCTGTCCTCTCCGGCCTTTTAGTGCTGGGGCCAGGATAACAGTTGATTCCCCAGCCATAGGCCGCACCCCGAGCCACAAGTACAACAGGTGCCTGGCTACATAACTTCGTGTGTGTGTGTGTGCACAAGCATGTATTTCCTTGCTGAGATCCAACCAGAATATGAAAGGGATAAATATGATATTGAATAGCTGTGAGTATTGGGCAGAAATACTCTCTCTGCTTAACTGAGCATGTGGGCAGCATAGTCCTCAGCTGACTACTCTGATGTCTTCCAGTTCACAATTTTTGTGTTTCCAATTTTGAGTAGTTCACATACTTTAGGTGTAGCTCCCCTTTCCCCCCCTTATCAGGCAAGTGTACTTCTTGCACCTACCTTAGGTAAATGCTTACAAACATAAAGAGGCCTACGCACTCCTATTCATTACAGAAGTGTCTGGGACAGCAATGCATGGTTAAAAAATTACAATGTTTAAAATATAGAGTTTGGACACCCAACTGCCTTAAGACCATGGGGGGGGGGTGGTGCTTATGAGGAAACTAGATTTGCATTCAATTTGTAACAGGCAAAATATTCTTCTAGCCAAAAGAAACTTATATGAGAGTCTGGATGTGGCTGTTGGACTGCTGGCTTATGATCCTTAAGCCAAATCAAAGATGATATGTCCATATTATAAAATGTTATGGGGCGTGGGAAAGGAAGGATCCTGATGTTCTAACATTAAAAACTCTATGGCACATACTCTTAATGAAAAACAAAAGCTACAGAACAGTGTTCATAAGATGGTACCCATTTCTAAACGATAACTCACGTATTCATATATACACATTGTGGTGTAATCCTCCCCCCCCACACACACAGATATATGTCTGAAAACTGTCTAGGGATATGCTTATCAAACTGATGAAAGGTTTATTTCTGAGGAAACTAGAACTTGACTGGGATGTAGTGGGTTAAGGAAAGTCACAGGGAATTTTCTCTTTTTCTGAATTATTCAGCAATTTTACAATAAGACTATTCCTTTGTAAAAGTAAACATAAACTTAAAATATGAGTAAAATATAGCTTTATATCCCCGCCATGTTAATAAGAGACTTATAGAAAGGTTGGCAAACTGTTCTAACGGGGGACTAGAAAGAACCATCTCACGCATAGGGAGTGGCAGAGAGGAGAATATGGGGCATTTAGTAAGGTGATAGAGAGTGGTGGGGCTTGCAGTCAACCAGTGATAAACTGTATTTTACGTATAAATTATAAATTTACCTATTGGATAAATAAATGAAGAGCAAGTGGCAAAATTTACCGAGGTAGCTAGAACTCTCTCTCTGCTAAATTCAGGGTGGATTTTATAGTCTTAATTATGTTAAATGCAAGGACTCACTTCCAACACTCACAGTTCAAGGCATATTCAGAAATGTATAGCCACGGACCTCAGGGTCTGTCTGTAACCCACTGTGGCTGGGCTGCAGGTTGGCCGAGTCAGGGTGGACTGTGGAGGCCGGCGGGAGGAGGCAGGGCTCCCCAAGGGCTGCCGGCGCCGGGCTGCGGCGTTTGGCTTTTATCTTGCCAGCAGCAGCAGCCATCAGAGCGTTTCCAGCGGGGGGCTGATATGATTAGAGCCATGTTTGAGGCGGGCCATCCTGCGGGCCAGCGCAGGGCACAGAAAGGATGTGGGCAGCTTCCAGCAGGACACACTTTAAAGCTTTGTTTCCACTATTTCCCGTCCTTTAATCATCTCCCTTCCTCGGCTTCCGTTTCTCTGCATGTGTTTGAAATCACCAGGGCGGACATTAGGGTTTCCTCCTCGCTTGCGCTCGGAACCTGATACACACATGTGATTCCTTTTCAGCCCTCGTCTCAGCCTTTGGAACCAGCTCTCCTGCCGCTTTCTCCCACGGGGAAACTGAGATCGGCGACGTCAAGAGCTTTTCCTGAGGCCACACTAGGGAGAGTCAGAAGCAGCGTCTGCACACAGGTTGGACTTCAAAGATGCCTTGGAAATCCGGGCAGGGATTCTGCCCACATGCAGGGACACGGGGTCCCTCCTGGGACTCCCACACAAGGACTCAGTTAACTGACAGGGGAGAGACCAGTGCCCAGGCGCAGCCACCTGGTCTCCCTCCACCCTGAGACGGGCAAACGCCATCTGGGATACTCAGGGTCTGAACTAGACGGTCGTCTGAGCCTTCTGTGTCCAACAGTACAAGTGCTACTGTTTAACTTTGCAGGGTGGTGGCAGCAGGGTCTCTTTGTGTGGCGTGGGACATAAACAACACAAAATGGCTTAAGCACACAAGGGGATTTATTAGTTCCTTCAGTGGACAGAGCTCACTTTAAGTGGATCCAGATAAAGATCAAAGAGGTTTAATTACCTCCCTGGCAAGTCGTAGAGCCATGGACTGAACCCAGGTCTCTGTGATTCCAGACAGGGCTCCCTGCATGGCTCTGCAAAACCAGACATGTGGCGACTGTTTGCTGGTCCCCGGCTGGACGTTGTCCCATCTCCATCTCACTTATGTCCTATGCCTCTCACTCTACCCTATCTGCCCTTCCTCCAGAATTCACAGTGCAGTTCCCATGGCTGTGCCGATGACACTGCCGTGTGCTGCCAGCCAGGCAGGAAGACAGAATATTCACACCCCTCCTCGAGCACCATGCTACTGGCCTTCAGATTTCTTTCCCCATCAGCAAATGACACCACTGTGCCAAACCAGGAAGCCACTGCTTGTGACATTGCCATATCACTTAAAAAGGAATTCCAGGTAGAGGCCTACGGGGATATGTGACTCTGTTGATAGTCTTTCAAATGAAAATGTCAAATCACCACACCCTGTGGTCTACCAAGTGGCCTCACCAGGCTTTGACAGAACCAGTTTATGGGACGTCTGACCCCAGCATGTGGAATGAACAGCCACAAACATGAAGGTTTTCTCTTTCCAGAAATGATCCTGTTGGCCCAGTTTTCCTTTTAGTGATGTCAGGACATCTCAGGGAGACCCAGAGAATGTGCCAGTCATTCTCTGACCTGAGAATTCCTGTCCACTCAGGTCTAGGTCATTGTAAAACTTGGATCTCACACAAAATTTGGGCATCCATCAGAAGCCCTAACTGGGGAGAAGGTGGTCTTTCCCTGCATGTGCTGTGTCTCCTTTGGTTTTCTGGCTATAACAGCTCTGCCCCTGGATCAAGAAGATGGCTTTTAGAGAGGACAGGTAAAACATTTCCCCCGGGCCTTCAGAAAGTGAGATCACCTGCTACTGTCGATGGTCAGGCTAATGTCAGCAGCCATTGATGTCCTCTGATGGAAGGTGACCACATGCTGGTGACTTCCTGGGGCACAGGTGGATTTGGGGGAGTCCTGAAGGTGAACTCTACCTGCATTTTTCAGGAGCATCTAAGCTACAGTAGCAAACAGAAGCAAATGTAACAGTGCAACATTATGGACATTCATTTCTTGCTCACATAAGGGTCCCAGGTGGGACAGCACATCAGACGGAAGGTCAGGTCCACATGACCATGGGCTCTGCCAGATTTAAGAGGAGTTTCCGAGGTCACCAGGGTCATCTTTATTCCAACCAGCCAGAAGGAGGATGCTACATGGAGGGACGTGATCAGGTGGGTTTTTTATGGACCAAGACCCAAAAGAGCCACGTGTCATCCAGCTCAGCTTCTATTGGCTCAAGCTCTGTCACATGGCCACCTATAATGGCAAAGGGGTTAGGACATGCAGTCAGGCTGTGTGTCAAAGAGGAGAAGATGGCGTTGGTGCACAGAGATTGTAGGCCTTGCCCCGCGTCCCCACAGCAGTGCTGCTTTGCATGAGATCCCTCCACACGGTTCCCTGATAGGAAATCCACTTCTGTTCAACCTCTTCCTAACTCTCCTGGTGACATGATGCTGGGGGTGTGACCACTGCCTGTTGATGCTGAGGACGCCTCCCCCTTTGCAGCTGAGCCTCTTGGTGCACAGCTATGTGGCTCAAATACAGATCCTCTGCAGTTTCCTTCCAACCCTTAGGAAACTCACAAGTCTTCACCTGGCCTCAGGCACAGGAGCAAAGCAGAGCCTGGAGCTTTCTCTTTCCTCTGTAGCCTCCCTCCTCCCTCTGCTCAGACAAGCACAGAGGGACGGATATCAAAGACTCTGGAGGAGCAGACCAAGTCTCTCCCTTGCTGGCCTCCCAGGACCTAAAAGAGGTCCCCTGAAGCCTGGCTTTTCTTCAGGCTATGAGTGAAGGATGTCAATCTATAACTCATAACTCCTTTCTCTTCCTGAATCCTCTCTGATCTATAAATTAGTGGACACAGGCTTGGTTTCTCTTAGACAGGTCTGGGGCATTATCTGAACCCCATCATTTTTTGCTCTCTTTCAAGTATCACAGATGCTCAGATAATCTTTGTCTTCACATTTGGGTCCTAACGATCCACTGTGGGATACCAGGAAAACACTTCACTCTCCATCCCTCTGTGCAGTCAGCAGGACCAAGGGGACCAGGGAGCAGATTAGGAAATCTTCATCCAGCTGAGGCAACCCTGCTCCTGAACTGACTCAGGTGTTGCCACTGGTGTAAACAAAATACTTCAAAACCCTGTTGTAAGCGTGGTAACACAGAAAAATGCCTGCCTGGATTTAGAATTAGACAAACAGGGTTCCTGCCATTCAGCAGGTGGGTGGCTTTAAGGAAGTCACAGTCCTGATTGGAGAGAGTTTGCTTCTCTGGAAACCAGGTATTGGGAAGCCCCGCCCCATGGTAGTATGGTGGATTCGATGTTATTTCTTGAACAGCAACCTCGGCAGCTCCCACATCCTACTTGCCATTCAGTGCTCCACCTGCTGTGGTTTCAGAACCCGGATGCTGGGAACTCTACATGCTTTTCTGCAGCCAAGGTCTGCATTCAAATCCTACTTGTCCCACTTTCTAGATTTGCAATCTTGGGCAAGGGTGGTGAATTAAAAAGTGCTCATAAGTTCTTTGGTATTTGCCCCATTGAGCAGTAGGGTCTGTGTCCCCCTCTCTTGAATCTGGGCAGGCTCTCAAAAGACCTTCACTAAAAGATAGCGGCAGAAGGGGGGCTGTGCCACTTTCTGGACACTTAAAGACAGGCAGCTTCTACTCCTGTCCCCTGAAACACTCCCTGGACGCCCTCAGCTGAAATGGCAGAGGCAACAACTCAGCATTTTGCCATTGGTTCCAGTGGAGCCAAAGCATCCGACCTTCCTGCCCGGGTGCCAGTCAGCTGAATGCCACCAAGAAACCTCAGGCAACTCATGGCCAGCAAGCCCTGCTCACATTTGTGACCCAGTAAACAGTTACTGAGTTTTGGGATACTTTGTTGCATGACAATAGATGACCACAATAAAAGGTACTGAGCCTGTCTAAGCCTATAATTTGATACTTGTAAAATGGAAATTATAGTATTTTACAAGATTGTTATAGGAATTAAGCAAAATGTTATGTTCAGAGTGTTTGCACAGCCCCTGGCACATAGAAACCAGTGAGCTTCGTCTTCCCTTTCACAAAACCACGAGCAATTATGCCCTTCTTGGAGATTTTCCACATGAATTTTTCCTTAGTTACTGTCCTACGAGGATGCCCAGAGCAGTCAACTTGATCGCCAGCCAGTGAAACGTGCCTGGGTTACTCTGGAGTCAGAAACACCTGAGCTTTAGAAATTCTCACTCTACCACATACAAGCTGTGGCACGACTGGGAGAAAGTGGCCTTCCCACTCTGAGCCTCAGTTTCCACACTTGGAAGTAAACACTCAGATTTAGCTTGCTGTTTTGTGTAGATTTGATGAGACTGAGAATGAGCAGCTGTGGTTTTGTGTAAAAACTGTAGCAGTAGCAGCCATCAAAACAAACAACATCACCGGCCCCATTGCATTCAACGGAGCAGGGTGCCAGCAGACCCCCTAAAGGGGCATTGCTGAGAGCAGGCAGCCTCCGTCTCCCCGTCCTCCTTCTATTCTAGCCCAGGACTTGGTTCCAGCCGCTGAGCTGCCAGGATTCATCTCAAATTTTAAAATGTAAGTGTAAAAAAGGAAAGAGCCCATTCATGGACGATATTCATCTCCCCTCCCCAACCAAATTTTGTAGGCTCCAGACATGTCCAATGAATACATGTCTCTTAAAATTCTTCTAGAAAACGCACAAGGTTTCTCTTAATAACTCTCACTGTCAGAAATGAAATATTTACATGCACTTGCTTCAAAATTCTGGCAGCTTGTAACCTAAGAATAGTTTTACTTATGGTGCTGAACGACGGCCCTGGGCCTATCTTGCAGACGATCTTGCAGACGATTTTGAGAGGAGCGGGAGGAGGCAGGGGTGAAGGGAGGGGAGAAAAATGCACAAGAGAGGCAGGGACTGTGCAGGGAGGGCCTGGCACATCCCTGCCCTTGGTTTGCCCTTGAACTTGGTGCATTAAGAGAGGTTAAAGTAGTTACAGCTCTGGGTTGGTGGGAAGAACCCATCAGTCACCCTGATGTATGCTGGAAAACAGAAACAGATTGCAAACATTACCTGGAGCTTAATTACAAAGAAGAGAGGAGACCGCATTGGTCTGAGAAGCGTATGCGCGGCTTCCTGAGCCCTTTCCCCTGGATCCTGTCAGCTTTGAGGAACACTGTTGCCATATATGTTTCCTTCCTAGGAGTCCCTTGTCACTTCTTGAGCCTGAGGCTGCAAAGTTTAAAAAAGAAAAATAATAAAGAAGGCTCCTAACAAAGTTCTGCTTTCATCCAGGCTTGGTGACTCAGTCTGTGATCCTAACCCTCTGGAAGCCTGAGGGGTGTGGATCCTTGAACTCAGGAGTTCCAAACCAGCCTGAGCAAGAGCAAGACCCTGTACCTACTGAAAAAGGAAAAACTAGCCAGGTGTTTTGGCAGGAGCCTATAGTCCCAGCTACTTGGGAGGCTGAGGCAAGAGGATCGCTTGAGCCCAGGAGTTTGAGGTTGCTGTGAGCCATGACACCATGGCAGTCTACTTAGGGAAACATAGTAAAGATCAGTCTCAAAAAAAAAAAAAAAAAAGAAAAAAGAAAGAAAGAAAGGAAAAAGAAAGAAAATTCTGCCTTCAAATTTAGCCTGGCAATCTGGGAATGTGAATAAAGATCCTTAAAAACCCTACTTCCTTTTGGCTTAGTACCTCTGCTCCTGGGAAATACTGTAAAAGTCTGTGACACAAAATAATTTTGTAACATTTTAATAATGGAAAACATAAATAAACATGAAACAACCTAGTTGTCCAACCACAGGGGATTGGCTCTGTGCGCTGGGTCATCCTCTTTTCACAGATGATCACATGAGCATCAAAGCAGTGGTCAAACAAGATTTGAAACAACGCAAGAAAATGATTCTATGAAGGAAAAAATACAGCCCAGAATATAAATGACTTATGTTACATGATCTCAATTATGTTAAAACATGAATAGAAGAAACGTGGGAAAGAAATAAAAAAAAATTAGCAGCATTTTTCTTTGGGAGGTAAAATTGGATATTTCATTTTCTTTGTTATATATTCACCAAGATTTCTCTAGCAAACAAATGTACAGAAAGCAATTATTTAGACATTATCTAGTTCATGCCAGGCCTTTCAAATATTCCAGCCATGCTTCTAATGCTGTCTGCCCCGGGCACTGGTGATCCTGGAGCTGAGCTGGGCTGTGTGACTGAGAACGACTCAAAGCAAGGAGACGAGGGACCTACACTGGTCTCCTGTGCTTTCCGTGTCAGGCGCAGTGCTGTGGGCATGACTGATGTTCATTTAGTGCGCAGATCCTGCCAGGTAGGGGTTGGCTTCCCTATTTTGTCAATGCTCTGAGCCCTGGGAGGGTAGGGAACCATCTCAGTCCAGGGTGGGGACGTGAGCTCAGGGTGTGCCCTTCCTGGTCCTGCTCCCTCCCCTCGCCTCCATCAGACACAGATGGAAAGAAGCAGCAGGTGGGGGCTGTAACAGCCCTCCCTTTCCAAGCCCTCCTGGTAGAATGTGAAGTGCTAAGGAAACATTCCCCAACTGCACCCCGCAGGGTCTCCTTCCCTGTGGCCACAGTGGCTGGAATCCCACCTCTGGAGATGTTTGTCCTTAGGTTAGAAAGCCACTCCATGTCCTCCCTTAAAATACCGATGACTCTGGGGGAGGTGACAGCATATTACAAGAGTGGGGTCGGGGTGGAGAAAGTACCCTGGCTTGGGGCGTTTCATGTTAGGGAGGAGGGTGTGGTGCACAGTTCGACATTGGTCACTTTAGGCCACCCAGCATCTCATCCTCTTTCCTAAAATCTTCTCAATTTTCTTTCCAAGAAATGGCCTCACCCCCATGCCGTGTGGTCTCAGTGAGGAGGTGATCTGAGGTGGCCTTTTTCCCATAAAGGGCACCCCAGGATTCTTAACACTGGCTGCATGTTAGAAGCTCACAAGGAGCCAGGGAGAGGGCAGCTACTGAGAACCCACCCCCAGGTGCTCTGATTTCACAGATCTGGGGAGGCAACTGTATGTGGGTGGTTCTTGAGAGCTCTGCAGGTGACTCAAATGAGCCGGCCTGGTGTACCTTATCAGCTTCCTGGGGGCCAAGGTGACCATGTGGCCATGTACTGTCCCTTGTTCTTCCAAGTCTCTAGAGTCAGTGATAGGAGGACAGAACGGCTGGGATGCATTTATCTCCTGGATGGTAGGGCAGGGTGCAGACCAGTTCTGCTGTGAGACTCGGCCCGCCTCCAAGAACTCCAGCACCAACTTGGTTCCTGTCCCTTTCCAGTTGGTCCTCCAGCCTTCCTACAGGTGCTGGGAGCCATATCTGAACACATTTTCTTTTACCCATGCAACCCAGAAACAGTAGAGTGTGGTCATGGGAGGTAACACTGAAAGGCCACACAGAGAGCCAGCGGGGCGTCTGCAGCCACTAACCTCTCTGTATGCAGATGGCAGAAATGACAGCTGTCCGCTACAGACTCAGGCTTCTCCTGAAGAAGTCACCATCGGGAAATGGCTGCCCTGCAGGGACTGCATTTCACCAAGGTCTAGACTGTTCTGTGTTACTAATTCTCACCATGGAATGTGACCAAAATCCAGATGAGTTACTTCTAAGTGCAGCAGCTTAAGAGGCAGGTGTGCCTCCCACAACATTTCTGAACACAGAGGTCCTCAGAGAGCCAAGAGGAGGGGAACACTGCAAGACAGAAGCAACCTGGATCCCTGAGTCCCTCTGTGGAAGGCTGTCAAACCACCAGGAACACTGGCACTGGCCTTCCAAGGAGGCAAAATATGAACTGTGTTAATGAATATTGTGTTAAGAAACTGAAATTTGGGGGGTTGTTTTAACAGGAGGGGCTTTATCTTAACACGTGAAGTATTACTGACGCAGCAGCTGATACCAATGATAATATTCATGATTATAGCTATCTGGATGTCAACAATATGTTGGGCTCCATTCTAAGGGTTCCATGTAGAGTAGCTTGGTAGTTCTAAGCCTGGGTAATTTCCCCTTCAGATCTGGCAATGCCTGGAGACTTTTCTAGTTACCACAACTATAGACAGAAGGTTATTCCAGGCCTCCCTTGTTTCATTGTGCATCTCTTCATTGTACTTTACAGATACCATATTTCTTAGAAATTGAAGGTTAGTGCCCTGTGTTGAATAGATCCATCGAATTTTTCCAACAGCAGTGTTCATTTCATGTCTCTGAGTCACATTTTGACACATTGGTAATTATCCCAGTATTTCAAAATTTGCCATCATCATATCTGTTATGGTGATCTGTGATTGGTGATCTTTGATGTTGTTAATACTACTGTAATTGTTTGCAGGTGCTGCAGGCTCCTGCAATAAAATGGTGACCTTAATTGATAAATGTTGTGTGTGTTCTGACTGCTCCATTGACTGGCCATTCCCCCATCTCTCCCCCTCTCCTCAGCCCTCCCTATTCCCTGAGACAGAACAATATTGAAATTAGGCTAATTAATAACCACACAATGGCCTCTCAATGTTCACATGAAAGAAAGAGTCTGAGGATGTCTCACTTTAAATCAAAAGCTAGCGATGAAGCTTAGCGAGGAAGGCCCGTTGAAAGCTGACATCTGCTGAAAGACAGCTAGGCCTCTTACAGTGGTTAGCTAAGTTGTGAGTGCAAAGGAAAAGTCCTTGAAGGAAATTAAAATTGCCTCTCCAGTGAACACATGGATGAAAAGAAAGCAAAACAGCTTTGTTGCTGATAGTGAAGAAGTTTGAAGTGTCTGGCTAGGAGATCAAACAAATATCTTTATGATGAAATGTCCTTTTTTCCTTTTGTAACAACCCGGATGGAACTGGAGACCATTCTTCTAAGTGAAGTATCACATGAATGGAAAAACAAACACCACATGGACTCAGTGCTAAATTGGAACTAATTGATCAACACTTCTGTACACATATGGAAGTAAAACTCAAGG
>CAUYQV010009494.1:0-13147 GCA_963574575.1 Galagoides demidoff
TTTTTTTTTTTTTTGACACAGAGCCTCAAGCTATCCCCCTGGGTAGAGTGCCATGGCATCACAGCTCACAGCAACCTCCAACTCCTGGGCTCAAGCGAGTCTCCTGCCTCCGCCTCCCAAGTAGCTGGGACCACAGGCGCCCGCCACAACGCCCGGCCATGCTCCCTCTCTCTCGCTCTGAGGGAGGTTCTTTGGTACTCTAAGAATTGTTAAATACATGCCCCATTTAAAACCTGAAATCGTTTAACAGATTTGGTTGTCTGCCCCATCAGTTGTGCTATTCCCCCATTGCAGACCAGAAAACTAGCGCTGAGAGTAACCGAAGGCCCTCCTGGACGTCACACAGTTGAGAGCTCTCCCAGACACAGGCCCTGGGAGCTGGCAGATAAACTGGAATGAAAATTCTGAACCTTCTTAGTCTCCCAGGCCAATTTTTTCATCTTGCTATAGCATAAGCTCCTGTGCAAAGCCACCCTCTCCCTAGGAGCTTTTCTGAGGTGGAACAGGTCTTCAGGGTAAGGCTACAGGGCCAGGCCCCATTGTCAACACCCTTTAATTAGAAAACCACTATTATTCTCCCCCCCCCACACACAGCCCATGGCAAATAAATGCAGGCCAGTCAGCAAACTTTTAAGAATGATGATTCTTGCTGCTTTCGGGTCCCAGTCATCCGCACAGTCTGGCTGTGCCTTCTGCAAACCTTTTTCATCATAAGCTCCCTGCCAGCAAAATTCCCACAATAGAAAACCATCTGGAGAAGAGCCAGGCAGAGGCCTTGACACCAGTGTTCCAGGCCTTGGGGGTGGGGGCACAACACAGAGGCCGGTGCTCTGCCAAGGAGTGACCACGGCCTCCAGCCCACAGCTGCTGCCCTCAGGGCTTCTTCTGCCACCCAATTTAAAAAGCAGACTCTTAGAATACCAAAAGTGGATCCAGTGGCTCTCAGAATCAGAAATGCAGAGAGCAGAAACCATGGGATCCTAGAAGGCTTGGTACTAGAAGTCACCTTGGAGGTCATCTGATCCTGTCTTCCCACCTAAGTGACAGGTATTTCTTCTGAGGAAGACGAGGGTGGTGATGGTGTGGCCACAATACCTTGTGGAGGTGGGAACACACCCAAGTAGCAAAAGTAATAAGTGTCTGTGGTCTCTACTTTCCACATTAGGACAAGAGGCAAGAAAATGCCCTTTCTTGGTCATGACCCAAACTACTATTCCCTGGAAGTCTCCCCTATTCTTGGACTCTCTTAGAACTTTGTCCTCCACCAGGGAAAGTTTAAGCCACAGGCAGAAGCTCTGGAAACTCTTCAAATTGCCTTCAGTGCGACTTCCAAGGATACAGTCTGACAGATCATCCCCAGAGAAACAACACAAGTAGGAAATTCTTATTTCTCTCCGCTATGGAACTAGGGACGATTTCACTTGGCATTTTTGCCCTCATCCAAATTTTTTTTTGCTTTTATATTAAAACCAAATAAATAAAAAAAGCTTATTCTGTGAACCATATAGACTCTGAGCTGGTTTGATCCTCTTCCTCCTTCCATCCATTGCAGACTTTGGCCACAGCCCGTGAACATTAAGAAAATAACTTTTCGCCCACTCAACTCCCTGTCTCATTCTTAAAGGAAAATATTTATGTTATGCCACAGAAAGGGTTTCCATGGCAGTGATGAATGTAACACTGTTGCCTTAGCAACTTCTTGAGTCCATCTTGAATTATCTGAAATCCCCTTCAAAGACAAATAAGGAAAATCTGTCAAAAGTGCTATTCCACCGGTGGGAAGCCCAGAAAGATGGTTTTCTGGCCCCTAGTTCTCCCTCCAACTCCTTCCCCTCAGTCCCCCCAGCACATGTCCGTCTGAACACTCTCTCGAGAACTGTCTATGTTTTCGGCTCTTCCATGTATGCCTGACCTTGCCCTTTTCTTAGTGTTAGATGCTGATCCATTGTGCAGACACTGCCCAGAGCTCTGCAAAGGGTTAAGGACTGGCGAGCAAAGCCATGCCAAAGACAACAGGAGGCGGATTCTCCTTTTTATAGAGCCTTGCTGTCCTCCCCAGAGACAGGGTGCACGTTTTCTCTCTTTCAGCTCCAAAGCAGCTCTGAGAGCAGAGTTTTATAGGAAAGATCAGTCTTCCCCGAGGTATAGCTCCCAGTCATGACATGTTAGCAAGTCGCCTGTCAGGCCTCAGCTTTCTCATCAGTAAAATAAAGGGGCTTTGCAGAGGAGGAGCCCTCTGGCTCTTACCCTCTAGGCAGTTTTGTGAATCAAGAACATATCTTCCTCTCTCTCCCAAAGTCACCAGAAATGTCTCTTAGCACTCAGACATGACATTGAGACCAGAGAATTCTGGAGTGGAAAGGAACATGGCAGCCCTTCATGAGGAAGGGCCTTTTCAACACACAGATGGACATGTGTAAAAAGTATCATCAACATCATTACTAACACTGTGAGCTCTAACTCTAAGTCAAAGTCTTTTATTGGAAAAAGTTCTATAGCAAGCTGATTAAGTCAATAAATGAGCCCTCTTTGGGAAGCAGACACTTTTCTGCCAGAGAAAATATTTTCAATGCAATTCATGCCCAACTCTAGAGTTTTCTTTGCCTCCTTCTTTATTGAAAAGCAGCTTGAAAAGCTAGAAATGCTGACCTGTTTTCTTCAATTCTTCCACACGCTTCTTACTGACAGGGAGAAAGCTGTTTTAAGAGAAGGAAAGCAGTTTAAAGTATTTTTTACCATTTTACTAGTAGGCAAGAAAATCACTTTACTGGTTTGGTGTAGAGACTAGGAGAAATATAAGAAGCCATTAAAGGAAAAAGAAAAAAAATACAGATGTTACTTCAGAAAGAAGCTGAAATGTCTCTGCACCCAAGTGCTTCTTGGAAAGTACAACGTCTGCAAAGGTCACTTTGATTCAGGCTTTTGACCCAAGAGGCGGGATGGTGCAGGAGTTAAGGGAAGGCTTTGGAATCATACAGAGCTACATTCATAGCCTGGCTCTGACAAACACCACCCTTGTGACCAGGGCAGGTAACATGACCCCTCTAAGCCTCGGTTTGTATATCTGCAAAATGGGAGAAGCAATATCTACATCACAGAGCTCTGTGATAATCTGCCTGCTATTGTATCCACATTCTTTTTTTTTTTTTTTAGACGGAGCCTTAAGCTATCCCCCTGGGTAGAGTGCCATGGCATCACAGCTCATAGCAACCTCCAACTCCTGGGCTCAAGCAAGTCTCCTGCCTCCGCCTCCCAAGTAGCTGGGACCACAGGCGCCTGCCACAACGCCCGGCCATTTTTTGGTTGTAGCCATCATTGTTGTTTGGCGGGCCCGGGCTGGGGATTCAATCCCGCCACCTTAGGTGTACGTGGCTGGCGCCTTAGCCGATTGAGCCACAGGTGCTGAGCCAAGCTCAGTGGTCTTATAGACTGACTAGTCCTTTGCTCTGAAGAAAGTATCAACAAGGCATGAAGATGCCAGATGGCATAATTTTCTTTCTAGTGAGACTATGGTCATTAATAAGTGAGACAATTGTAGCTTGGTTGAAAACCTTCATCATCAAGTATGTTAAGCATCATTTAAAAAATAAGTGCTATCGGCTCGGTGCCTGTGACTCAAGTGGCTAAGGCATCAGTCACATACACCTAAGGTGGCAGGTTCAAATCCAGCATGGGCCCGCCAAAACAGCAATGACAGCTACAACCAAAATAGCTGGGTGTTGTGGCGGGCGCCTATGATTCTAGCTACTTGGGAGGCTGAGGCAGGAGACTCGCTTGAGCCCAGGAGTTGGAGGTTGCTGTGAGCTGTGACACCACAGCCTTGAGGGCAATAAAGTGAGACTCTGTCTCAATAAAGATTTGTTTTGTAGTGGCTCACTATGCAGCCATCTGTAATATAATCTTACCTTTCAATTGAAACATATTTTTTCTATTATACTTTTTTTCCTTTGGGTCTTTACTATAGCATTCTGTTAATGATATTATTATAAAATAGCTTCTTCTTTGGCTGGTGTGGTGGTTCATTTCTCTAATCCCAGCACTCTGGGAGGCTGAGGCAGGAGGATCACCTGAGGCCAGGAGTTGGAGACCAGCCTGGATCCTGTCTTTATAAAAAAATTAGCTGGGCATGGCGGCACATGCCTGTAGTGCTAGCTACTCAGGAGAATGAGATGAGAGGGTCTCTTGATCCCAGGAGTTTGAGGTTATAGTGAGATATAATCATCTCTGTACTCTAGTCTGGGTGACGAGGGAGGCTCTCTAAAGTGAAAAAAAAAGGCTTGTCTGATAAATGAAGATAAAGAAGCATCACATACTTATCCAAATTAATTTTTAAGTAACCTGACTCCTAAGAAATGTGCTGAGCTGTTTATTGTAACATTATTTTTGTGGAACTGTAAAAGAAGGTGATTTTCCCTTACCCCCAATCTGTAAAATATACAGAGAGAATTAGTAATACATACTAGTATTTACGTGTTGAGTTTAAAGGGTCTTGGTTTTGAAAGCTGACCAGAATTTGTCTGGTTCAGCCATTTTATAGCTGTGTGGCCTTATGCCAGTTAATGTCTCTGAATATCAGTTGTCATACTTATAAAGCAGGACAGCTGGTGAGTGTAGTAAGCTACTTCTCCCTGCCATCTTGTCTAGGTTGCCTTTTCAATCAGACCATTCTGCAGTAAGTGCTGTAATCAGGAGCTAAGATCCGGAAACTGTTTAAAGCATGGCTTTAAGTTGGCTTTTTTATTGCTGCCTCAAATTTTCTGTTAAGCGATTCCTGGCAAATAGCAAAGGCCTGCTATATTTTCTAGTAGAAGAATAGGCTGTGCTTTCTGTATTTGTTTCATACTCTCTTCCCCTATATAAAGATTTGGGGCTAAGAGTTAATTTCTAGATCTGATTTTAAGAATTCAGCATTTTGTGTCATATTTTCTTAAAAGGGCAATCTTTTTGCCTGGATGTAACTGAATTCTCATGTCTAGAAAAGGAAAAAGTACGCTGCCAAACCTGACTCACTGCTGACAGAAGATAAGGAAGGGCTAACCACAGGGCAGACTGACTTCACCGTGCATGGTGATAGGAGAAGAATGAAAATGAGGCAGCGCCCCAGAGGATTCAATTAAAAATGATTTGAAACTTCCTTTGTTAGATAACTGCCTTTCCTTACATGGACTGAGAAAACAGCATGGGAAATCAGAAAAGGTTTTGTTGTAGAGTTAAAATTCATTTGTGGTTGCATCACTGTGGTATTGGTGTGGTATGCAGTGGTGTAGAAAGGAGCCCCTTAGTCAAATGAAGAAGTTAAAGTTAAAAAAAAATGTTTTGGGGGCTGTTCATGATGGTGTGTACCTATAGTCCCAGCTACTTGCGAGGCTGAGGGTGGAGGATCGTGTGACTCTAGGAGTTTGAGGCTGTAGCGTGCCATGATGATGCCTGTAGAAAGCTACTGTACTCCAGCCTGTGCAACAGAGTCACTCCATCTCCACAAAAAGCACTGCCTTTGTTAACTAGGTGTGATTTCCTATAGGTTGTATTGCTATTTAAAAAAAGGAAAATTCATATAGCCTCATTCAAATAACGTATTTAAAATTAATTTAGATAATTCCAGTACCTGATCATATTTGATACTAGGACTATCAAAAATACCTCTTATAACTTGCTCTCATACTTACACATATATGTATGTGCCGTAGAGGAAGGTCTGGAAGACTATAAACCTTTGTCATGGGTTTTTCTGGGGGAGGATGGCACTGGGAAGAGACTTTTCCATTCTTCACTGTATATAATTCTATATTGGCTTGTTGTTTCTTGTTTTTATTTTTAAAATTAAGCAAATTGATCAAGTAAGAAAAAGTATCATGGAATGAAAAAAAAAATCTACTATATACTCAGCCTTTACATTAGTCAAGACGATGTATAAAATATAGTGTCTGCCCTCAGAAATATAGGATCCAGGTAGAGCACTTAAAAACAGTGCTGTTCATGTGGTGCCAACTGGGAACAGGGTAAAGGTTCAGAGAAGCGAGCAGTCAACGTGCCATGTCAGTAGAAGAGTTTAAGGAAGAGCTTTCCCAAAGATGGGGGAGGGGTTGTTCCCCTTCTGGGGAGTATATGAGTCTAAGGTATTTCTTACTACCTAGATTGTGCAAAATACCTAGCTTTGAGAATATAGAGGTGAGTAAGGCATGATGCCTCCTCATCTTGTTGGATAGATGACAACATTGATACCTAGGGATGCACGCATAAACACAGTGCGATGTGTTTGCAAGGGGAAGCTCACAGAATGTGCTGGAAGTTCAGACAAGGGGAAAATAACCCCCACGGGGGGTTCTTGTGGTTGCTCATGCCTATAATGTTAGCACCTGGGAAGCTGAGATAGTAGGATGGTTTGAACTCAGGAGTTTGAGACCCACCTGAGCAAGAGTGAAACCCCTGTCTGTACTAAAAATAGAAAAAATAGCTGGTGCTTGTGGCAAGTGCCTGTAGTCCCAGCTTCTTGGGAGGCTGAGGCAAGAGGATCGTTTGAGCCCAAGAATTTGAGATTGCTGTGAGCTATGATGCCTTGGCACTCTACCAAAGGGAGCAGAGTGAGACTGTGTCTCAAAGGGAAAAAAAAAAGAGGGAGAGATGGTCAGTTTTAAATCGGATCAGGAAGCCAGTGGCTTAAAAAAAAAAAATACAAGCTTTGAGAGAATGAAGGTGAGTTGTTATTTTGTGGAAGACATAGAAGTGGATGTTGCTATTATTAAAAACAGCAGGGGATGGTAACCTTATTGAGGAACACATTTACTTTCATGATTGTAAAAAAATAAAATTCTAGAAATTAATCTCAATTAATGTAAGAAAAGTTTTCCAAAGTGTTTATTTTTAGATAATGTTTGTTTTTACATAATGTTTTTTTCTAGAGTTTACCATGGTGGACGTTGAGATATGTGAATATCCACCAGCAATTGCTTGAGGAACGCTCACTTCAGCTTTTTGCTCTTGCTGGCAACTGTATTAATGAAGGTATGTAGCAGATTTTTGATATGGGCAAGTTATCTGCACTCGAATTTCTTGGCTAAGACGGTTTCCTTTCAGTTTATTCTTTGACAGGTAGTGTTTTGTTTTTTCTGGGAATATAGAAATATCACAAATCATTAGGGTATCAGATTACAGAGTTTCTTTTGATCTTTTGAGATTTTGTTTTTTGTTTTTTTTTTAGAGATAGAGTGTCATCCAAGATGAGTTAGATCCTTAACTAACTCAAGTAAATCATGCTAAGTTATATGCAAAATAGGATAGTCTTTATCCTGAATAGTAGGTGAAGAAATCTTTCATTTTTTAAACATTTAATAGAAAATTTATCTTTGTCTGAGGATGACAGTGGGAAGGAGGACTGTTTTACATTTTATGTTGTTGTTTTTTATATTTTTACAATGTGCACACAGAAAAATGCCTAAAACAGAAATTAAAGATTCAAATAACTGTAAACCAAATAACCATGTAAATGCCTCCTGCTACTCTTATTACAGATACTCCTAGTGTATTGTAGGTAGCTTGACACTTGGTTTCCAGTGTCCCTGGGCTATTGGAACAACTTTTTGTCACAAAAGTTACCAGGCAAAACAAAAGCAAATGCTCTTGTAGTGAAGGAATACATAAATACAAGGGAACTTGGACTTGATAGTCAGTTTCTGGGTTACAGAGATGGGATTTGACTTCAACTGTATCTAATTCCAAAGTCCATACTCCTTTTACATTCCTGGAGTATGGAATAAGAGAGACCGTGTGTGTTGTGTGTGTGGGGGGTGGGAGGTGGGGTGGGAGTGCTGGTTAGTATCACTGTGCAGAAGCAGTGATCTGTACCTGCTTGGTAGCACATTCATGAGGGCATAAAATAACTCTCAGGGTGCAGATGCCATTGCAGGAAGCTCTTGTATTTTACTGGGGTTTGTTTCCTTCAGTGGTTTATCTACATAGCAATAAACTAGGCCAAAATATGGTGGAGAGGACTGTAGCTTATATATCACTAAATATTATAAAGCTAGGTGATTAAAACAATTTCTCAATGTATATTTTGTTCTAGGATAGGAATACATATGCATAGCTAATGTTAGATAAAATGAACATCCATGTGTAATTCAAAATGAAAAAGTATTATTCTATTATTCAGTCGGTATAGTAATTAATTCATGTACGTTATTTGTACCAGGACTTAGTTGATAGTCTTTCAGGATTTTAGGTAATACAAGGGTATGGAATAGGCAAGGGCGTGTTAGAACACTTGAGCATCATTAAACATTATAAATTGTCCCTTGGTATCTTTGGAGGGTTGGTTTTAGGACTCTCCCTTACTCTTTAGCAAAGACCAAAATTTTACATAGAATGGTCTGGTATTTTCGTATGACCTCTGCACATCCTCCAATACACATGAAATCATCTTCAGATTGCTTACAATGCCTAATATAATGTTAGGCAAACGTGACAACAACTACAATATGGAAACAAGTTAATACCTGACGTAAGTGATATGGAAATAGCTGCTAAATTGTATTGTTTTTATTTATATTTTTAATTGTATCTTCAATACAATTTTTTTTTTTTTTTGAGACGGAGCCTCAAGCCATCCCCCTGGGTAGAGTGCCATGGCATCACAGCTCACAGCAACCTCCAACTCCTGGGCTCAAGTGAGTCTCCTGCCTCCACCTCCCAAGTAGCTGGGACCACAGGCGCCCGCCACAACACCTGGCCATTTTTTGGTTGTAGCCATCATTGTTGTTTTGGTGGGCCTGGGCTGGGGATTCGAACCCGCCACCTTAGGTGTACGTGGCTGGCGCCTTAGCCGATTGAGCCACAGGCGGTGAGCCAATACAATTGTTTTTAATTGTTCCAATCTGTAGATGTGGAACCTGTGGTTATGGAGGGCCAACTGAATGTTAAAAAAAAAAAAAAATTCTCTTGTCCTAGGATTTATACTTGACTTGAAATAGCAGACAGTCATTTTATTAATGTAAGGAGTTTGCTTTTCTATGCAATATTTCTTTTTTTTTTGAGACAGCCTTAAGCTATCCCCCTGGGTAGAGTGCTATGGCATCACAGCTCATAGCAACCTCCAACTCCTGGGCTCAAGCGAGTCTCCTGCCTTCACCTCCCAAGTAGCTGGGACCATAGGTGTCTGCCACAACGCCTGGCCATTTTTTGGTTGCAGCTGTCACTGTTGTTTGGCGAGCCCGGGCTGGGGATTCGAACCCGCCACCTTAGGTGTACGTGGCTGGCGCCTTAGCCAATTGAGCCACAGGCGCCGAGCCGCAATGATATTTCTTAAGTAACAACTGAAAACAGTTTATCATTTTCCTGCAAAAAGTCTTTAGCTTAATGCTTTTGGATTACAAAGGACTTTTGTGAGCAAAGTTAGCTTACTGAAGAATATGTATTTTCACTAAGGCACTAAGCACTTTAGATTGTGAGCTCCTTGATCGTTGGGTTATTTTGCTTATTTCTATTTAGCATTGCGCCTAGAAAATAGTAAATATTTAGTACGTATTGGTTGAAAATAACAGACAACATTTATTGAGCCCTTACTATTTGAAACTTTTAGGGGAGAAATTATAGAATTCCTTATAAGGAAGCAATATTGGTATCTGGGAATATGTGCCCTCAATCGTAGTAGCAGTTTTTATCTGAGTTAACTTCTTTCTCTTTTTTTTTTTGAGACCGAGTCTCACTATGTTGCCCTTGGTAGAAAACCATGGCATCACAGCTCATGGCAACCTTCAACTCTTGGGCTTAAGCGATTCTCTTGCCTCAGCCTCCCAAGTAGCTGAGACTACAAATGTCCACTATAATTCCCTGCTATTTTTTGGTTGCAGTTGTCATTGTTGTGTAGGCGGCCTGGGCCAGGTTTGAACCCGCCAGTCTCAGTGTATGTGGCCAGCGTCCTAACCACTGAGCTACAGGTGCTGAGCCAATCTGAGTTAACTTCTGAATGAAGGTTTTTCAAAAAGTGATATGTTATAGAAGTTATGAGAAAACTGACCCTGTACAGTTTTATATGAGACTTTGAATCTTCTCATAATATTATTGCTTAAGGGCAGCTCCTATGGCTCAAAAGAGTAGGGCTCCAGTCCCAATGCCAGAGGTGGCAGGTTCAAACCCAGACCCGGCCAAAAAACTGCTTTAAAAAAAAATAAATAAATAGGCTCAGTGCCTGTGGCTCAAGTGGCTAAGGCGCCAGCCATATACACCTAAGGTGGTGGGTTCAAATCCAGCCCAGGCCCACTAAACAACAATGATGGCTGTAACCAAAAATAGCCAGGTGTTGTGGCAGGTGCCTGTGGTCCCAACTACTTGGGAGGCAGAGGCAGGAGACTTGCTTGAGCCCAGAAGTTGGAGGTTGCTGTGAGCTGTGATGCCATGGCACTCTACCCAGGGGGATAGCTTGAGGCTCTGTCTCAAAAAAAAAAAAAAAAAAAAAAAATATATATATATATATATATAGTTGCTTAGGTGTGGAGTTTTCTTCAGAATGAAATATGAAGTGGGTCTTAGAGAAAATTAAGAACCGATGCTCCATTTAGTAGACACATTGCTGTCCTCTTTCTACTTTTGTGGGTAGACTAAGTCTTCTCCCATTCATGCCATCACACATCTTTGAAATGAAGTGAAACACATCCTATAAACCAACTTAGTGCAAGAGAAAAGGAAGAGTGGTGATGAGCTTCTGATTCCTGAAATTAGGTGAAGTTTTGAAAGCCAGAGGTGAGTTGTATGTCATTGTCGGTGATGGGAAGCAATGTTGGTGCTACTGGAGTGCAGTGAAAGCATTCGGAAGAAGACGGCGTCAGGATTCAGCCACTACTTCGTTTTACAGAAATTTACATTATACTTCATAGGATATTGTACAATTACCTATGCTTCAGTATACTTTTATGGAAAATTGATAAATGAGCAAAAAGCAGGATGTCATTGTGAGGTTTGTTTATTTTTAAGGGAATCAAGTTTGACACAGTTGCTGTAGGCAAAGTACATTTCTTCCTTTTATTCCACATCATCTCCTACTTTGTAAATATGCACTTGACTTTACTGTATCTCAGTGATTAATCTTGATAATGGTAACCCTTAATCATTATGAAGAAGAAATACATATCTTTTTAAAAGGCAGGAGTCCTGTCTGTGTTTTAGAGAGAATTCTAAGAGTTAAAATTATGTTCCGAAACATAAGAGGTTAACTAAGATATCTGGAAAATATGACTCTCGTGACTCATTTCCCAACTGGTCTCTGTTCTTTTCTGCAGTTTATTTCAGCATATCATTTGCTTTGGTTTGTGACTAAATTTTTTATGTTGCTTTTCTAGGCTAATCAACGACATTTTTCATTTTATCTAGTCGTAAATTGGTCCATTTTGGCTCTGTCTAAATAGGTCTTCAGATAGTATTAAACTGTAACATTTCATGAACAATTTTATTTTAAAACTGTTTTGTTCTGGGATTTAACCCAAATGTTGACCAGTCAGCAATAACTGAAGTACTGTTCAATGTCCAGAGAAGGATATTATATTTGAAATGTTGCCCTTGATCATCAAAAAGTTGGCAAGATTTTTTTCAGCCCATAAAATATATTAGCAAGGATTTTGTGAACAACTGTGATCTTTAGGTTTTTGTCCAGAAATGTTACATCAGTACAGTGTTGTGGAATGGAGCCTATCAGAATGTCAGCATGGCTTTGCAAGGCCGATCACGTCTGTGAAATGAGCATGTCAGGATCTTGAAGAATGCCTTCCTCAGCACAATCTAAGACGTTCTTTGGATGTCACACTAAGTGAAACCATGATTCTCTAAAGCATACTTCAAGGAACACAACTATTTATTGTGGGATCGGATACTGAAAACATGTTCTATGTAGTGCAGGAGATGTAATATTGCAGTCTACCTATACGAAGATGAGCTCATGAATCACCATCTAAGAGAAAACAGATTAAAATGCTTTGTCAGGGAGTTCTGCTGTGCCGTCTACAGGCAGCTCTGTGACTCTGGGCTTAGGTGGTTTCTATATCAGAAGAGTTCAAGATACTTGTTTCTGGGTGGCGCCTGTGGCTCAGTGAGTAGGGCACCGGCCCTATATACCAAGGGTGGTGGCTTCAAACCTGGCCCCTGCCAAACTGCAGTTAAGAAATAGCCAGGTGTTGGTGGGAGGCGCCTGTAGTCCGGCTACTCGGGAGGCTGAGGCAAGAGAATCGCCTAAGCCCAAGAGCTGGAGATTGCTGTGAGCTGTGATGGCACAGCACTCTACCGAGGTTGACAAAGTGAGACTATGTCTCTAAAGAAAAAAAAAAAGATATTCGTTTCTTGGTGACTGATACATACATTGATTTTTTTTCCATAAATTTGATGCTTTGAAATGAGTGTTATTAAATTGACTGTCATCATCCATAATCATAATTATCCGTAGGGATTTTATATTTTTTTTTCCAGATTAATATGAGGGTACAGACGATTGTTTGCATTTGTTAGGTAAAGCCCAAGTTATAGTTGTGCCCCTCTTCCATATGGATTTTATTTTGACATAGAATTAAAATATTCTCACAGAGATCTTATTTTATTTTTTTAATTTTAATTTTTTTTTTACAAATAGAGATTTTAAATGTACAGGTCACAAATATGCAGTTTACAGAGAATCTGCTCACTTATAAGTACATGTCTATTGGGTCAACATGCTCCTCTTTTTATTTAAACCTTGGTTATCCAAAGCTCAGAAAGTTGTGTTCATAGTTGACTTGTTTTCCATCACTCTCCATTTTTAGCCAGTTCTTCCCTAAAGGTCCCGTATCTATCCCTCTCTTTCTACTTCTACAACTCTTATCTTACTCTGAATCATTAGTTTGGAAAGGCCCTTTAGAAATTATCTTATGGAGTTAACATATTTTACAAATAATTGAGACTTAGAGAAGTTGCCCAGGAACTAGCATTATAATCTGGAGTTTCTGACTCAAAGGCCTGTGTTTGTGTTTAAAAAGTTATCTCCTGGCTTGGTGCCTGTGGCTCAATCGGCTAAGGCGCCAGCCACGGACACCTAAGGCAGCGGGTTCGAATCCCCAGCCCGGGCCCGCCAAACAACAATGATGGCTGCAACCAAAAAATGGCCGGGCGTTGTGGCGGGCGCCTGTGGTCCCAG